>JADDOH010006177.1:0-21362 GCA_016648135.1 Agrypnia vestita | reverse complement strand
CATAACCTACTAAATAATTACGGAGGTATTGCAGTCGTAGCAACTCAAGGCTTGAAGCTAACCAAATCAACACTGGGGAAGTATTCCACCTTTGAATGTCTTGGCTGCCAAATATCATCTGGTAGCTCCACCTGTCTCTTAGTCACCATATACCGGCCCGGCTCAAAGCAGCTAACTGAAACATTTTTCTGTGAGTTATCAACTCTTTTAGAAACAACAGCCTCATATACTAATTTATTCATCACAGGGGATCTAAATATACATCTGGAAAAGGCACTCAATACATCAAGCAACCGGTTTAAAGATTTACTTAACTCCTTTGGCTTAACGCAAAGAGTGTCGCAACCAACTCATGATGCTGGAGGGCTTCTTGACGTCTTTATATCCAGAACGGAAAACGAAGAACAACCTCCGGAAGTTATCGATATCGGTCTTCCCGATCATCGATTAATTAGAACTAAAATAAATACAAACCGACAACCACCACAATATCACACAGTCAAATCTAGAAACTGGAGAAAATTCGACATCGAAAAATTTATATCCGAGCTCAAAACGACAAATCTCTTCAAACCATCACAGAATTCATCCCCTCAGGAACTTACTAACTTATATAATCTAGTTTTATCGCAACTTTTAAATAAGCATGCCCCGGAGGTCACCAAAAAACGCCGTTTGCGAACTTCCGATCAATGGTTCGACGAAGCATGCAGAACAAAGAAAAGGAAAATGCGTCAACTAGAACGAGCATACAAGCAACCTCATCCCAAAGCTCAAAGAATACAATGGATTTCTGCACAAATAGAATATCGAGAGGAAGTAAAATTCAAAAAGAGAACTTACTGGACCACAAAAATTGCTGCTGAGAGTGGAAACCCTCAACAAATGTGGAATTCACTGAGCACCGTTTTAGGAAAACCGCAAACATACAAAACTCCTTCTATAAATATCACCCCAAGCAAAATGTCAGACTTCTTCGAAGATAAGATAAACAAAATTAGGCTTTCAACATTATCTAGTACAGAACCATCATTCTTACCAGGTGACACTATATTTGACACTCTGTCAGACACTAACATTGCAGAAATTATACGTATTACGAGAATCTCTCCAACCAAACATTGTGCCCTGGACCCCATACCAACTTGGCTTTTCAAATCCTGCATACAAGAACTAGCACCTTTTCTTTGTAAACTTTACAACATGTCGTTAGGCACTGGAGAACTTCCCGACTTTCTGAAAAGTGCAATAGTGACTCCAATTTTAAAAAAACCTACGCTAGATGCAGAAGACCTCAATAATTACAGACCTATATCCAATTTACCACTTATCGCTAAACTGCTTGAAAGAATTGTGTCTTCGCGGCTGAATGCATATATGGACGCACACAATTTATTTAGTAAATTTCAATCAGCCTACAGAAAAAACCACTCTACAGAAACCGGACTCCTTAAAATTTTATCTGACATCATACTCGCAATAGATACGGGCAAACTAGTACTCGTCTCTCTTCTTGACATGAGTGCCGCTTTTGACACAATTGACCATGACCTCTTGCTGAGAAGAATGGAAGTATCTTACGGTCTACGCGGTACAGCGCTTAAATGGTTCCAATCCTATCTCTCGAACCGTTTCCAAACGGTAGTTTTTGATAACATTGAATCAGCACCGGTTTGTATGAAGTCAGGTGTTCCACAAGGATCGGTATTAGGTCCTTTACTTTTCATCATGTACACAAAAGATTTATTTGATATCATTACCACACACGGACTTCTAGCTCACTGTTATGCTGATGACTGGCAACTATACTTCCATTGTTCTCCAAACGATACAAACATACTAAAACAATCTATCATTCAGTGCATAAATGACGTAAACCTTTGGATGTCCTCGAATAAACTGAAACTTAACCCGAACAAAACTGAGTTCCTTTGGACAGCTACCCGAAGACGCCAACACCTGTTGGAAAAACTCCCACTCTCTATTTCAAATATTGACATAATTCCTAAAACTAATGTCAAACTACTTGGAGTCTACTTGGATTCAAGCATGCCTCTTAGTAAACAAATTAATAGCACAACCAGCTCTGCATTCTATCATTTACGCCGCATTAAATCTATTCGCAAAAGCATCCCAACAGAAGCAACAAAATCACTAATAAATGCATACGTTATCTCTCGCTTAGACTACTGTAATGGTATCTACGCTCATCTCCCGAAACAGGAAATAAACAAATTACAATCTGTATTTAATGCCGCTGCAAGACTCATTACCGGCGTTTCAAATTTTGCGCACATCTCAAACCATCTTCAAAACCTTCACTGGCTTAGATGTCCAGAGAGGATTGAATATAAGCTTTGCCTTACAATATTTAAGGCTATTCACAACATGGCCCCTCAATACATAACCGACTTCTGCATTCCATTCTCCGCAAATAATAGACAACTAACACTTCGCTCAGCATCAACATCTAATACAAATAGGTTAGCTGAAGTAAATCGCGTCCACAAAACTAATTTCGGTGATCGTGCTGTCGCGGTGGCTGGACCAAAGTTATGGAACAAACTACCTAACAAACTGAGACAAACTGACAGCTTACCACTGTTCAAAAAACAACTTAAGACGCATTTATTTAGACAATCCTATAAAAACCTATAAAATCTAACCACAACAACGCTAGCTAATGTTTTCCACTCATATTGTGCACTCCGCGAAAACACATAATTCTTTCAGGGACTCACAAACTATTATAGTACTCAATTTTAATTCCACTTCTTGTATGCCACCTAGTGAATAAGTAATAGTAAATAAGTTTTTTCTTTTCTAGCAGTAAGTTGTCTTGTAAGATAATAATTTCTCTATGTAAAGCGCCCTTGAGGTGAGTATATCGCGAAAACGGCGCTATACAAATTATCCAATTATTATTATTATTATTATAGCGTAGTGGTAACAAAAACAAAAAATAAATATATGGGAGTTGAATAACTATTTAAGAACTAATGTGAAAAGCAAATTAAATATTAAAATGTTATAAATGTTGTTATAAATTAATGTTATTAATATTATAAATGATTTGGTTGTTGCTATATTTATTTTGCTTTTCACCTTAGTCCCTAATTATTTGTTCAACTCTCTTATATTTATTTTTTTATTTTTTGTTAATGTCTTCACATCCAGATTTACTTTTTAATATAGGTACCTACGTGGTATCCTGATGACCGGGACATTGGCCTCAAAACATGTCGATTATTCGATAAATAGTGGTTATACATTTTGTTTTCTTTATATTAATATAAATATTCTTACCACAAAGTTATTTTGCTATTATTGAAGAAGTGCTTCTTGGCTTTTCGATTCGGGGGTTGCTACTGCTGCGCGCTCAATACTGCACTGTCCTTTACACGCCTTCCTAGAAGAGTATGATCCATGTACGCGCGTCATTAATAATGTTGTTCAGCATTAAAAAATAGGCCTTTTAATTAGTAGAAGAAATGTTTAAATTAAACAAATTAAGTATTCATCGACACAATCTAAATGTCCAAGAATGTAATGTACAATGCACGCAGTCTAAGCCGTGTTGCATAATGAATGAGGGGAGGCGCTTACTGTGATACGAAACATGATCTGCAGCCGACAGACTCGTTCATAGTGAGATGAAAATTATGCACGCGTGTTCCATTGTCTCGTTGATTTGCGGGGTGACGGATTTTTACATCTCCGCATGCCTACAAATAACTCCAAATTGTTTCACACAATGAACAGACGCATTAGGCAACTTAGGCGTACAAAAGCGACAGTTGATTAGCATAAAATGACGTCTTACAAGTGGTAGACTTACTTTATTATAACAACAACATTCTTGGTTATTTTTCCCTGCGAGAACATGTTCTCTTGGTAAATGTAACGTTCTGGTTAGTGCGGTTTTTAATATAGCGTACTTCCTTCTTCTTGTTTGTATGCAGGGTTCTATCGAATATTGGAGACTAAACTGCAGTATGCTGCGTGTAGCCAATAGACTTCCATACCTATTTCCCCATATAAATATGAGATATCTATAACATATCTTACACTTAATTTACATACTGTATTAAGTATAAAATATTTTATATTGCCTCTATGAGATTTCTAGAATATACCTTATAATTAATGCAGTATGCTGCTTTATCTTGTGCAAGATGTATAAATTCACTAGTATTTTGGACAGAACCACTTTCTGGGATTACGCTGCCACAATAACCTCTTTCTGCTCACACCTCTACTGCCCCCTTTCTTCTCCTGCATGATAAGTTGTAAGAGATCATATCTCTCATTACGGAGAGTAAGCATTTGATCGTTATTAGTTCTCTTGACTTATTGTAGCCTCTTAGTATTTCTTCATTTGTAATGTGGTTAAACCAGAAAATCTTTAGCATACAAGATACGGTCACATTTCATGTATTTTCATTTTGAATATATCTAAAAAGTGCTCTTCGTATTTTTAAAAAATAATTTTCTTTAAAAATAATATGGTTAATAACGTTATTTTAATAGATATTTCTTTTATAAGTGTAAGAAATATTCCTATGCTTGTATGTTGTACGATTTTCGATTCTTTTTATGACTCAGATTAATCGTTCCCTACTAAAAATCCTCATCCAAATCTACCTAACAAAACAGAGGTGACAGACCCCAGCCTTGTGCAGTGTTGAACTCCTCAACAGATTCTAAAATATTTGCAATTTTTTAAGATGATATTCATTATTTAAATCGTCGTAAGTACCTATTGTTTTATACTGTTTTTTTTAATAATTCATATTAATTTATTAATATGAATTGTTTCTATGACATTGTTCACTGCCAGACGTTTCACCTTTGATAACTAAATGTTTATTGTTTTTTCTCTTGTGAAGTTGCACGTAAATTCATATACAAGATGCTTACAGTTTTTTGTGCCCGTATAAATGTTTTTAAATTAGTGCTATTAGCGAGTATTGTATTCTTATTAGCGTTTAATGTACAGACGTGTCCGAACGAGCGCTGGAAAGAATTTTATTACGTATATAATTATCTCCGACCACGTACGAACATATGTACGTCCCTCTTCAATTAACTATTTTTCTAGTACAATTACCAGGGGATAGGACAACGTTCTAAAATAAAGAATTACCTTCACGTGCATATGGCAATCATCAGCTTTTGTAATGAAATGTTAAACTTTTGTAGCGTTCGTCTTTCCCACGTCCCGCCTAATTATTTTAAAACAAGTGTTGTATTTTGTTAATTTTATTTTATTCTATACACAAGTTTATTTATACACATTACAGGCTATCAACAGATCATTAATGACCCTGATGGATAGTCCGAGGATAGCATTAAAATACAATGTATGAAAAATATATGAAAGACTGCTATGGTAATTTTTATTTTTATTTTTCTATTGAACCCGACAATGCTTTGCTATTTCTATATTTGAGTATACATATAAATAAATAAAAAATAAAACAAAAAAATGAGTAACTTAAATCATCCCCGGAAAACGCGAATCATTTTGCAAAAAACCGCGCGTTAATCGGTCCACTACTTTTTTAATCTATAGCGGATACACATACGAAACATTACATTTTATATATAATATATATAGATTATATAGATTTGTGTAAAATTCTGTAGAGATTGATGCATTTAAGTACGTTATATAATGCTTGACGAGATGAAAGGTTCTAAAGGGACAGTAAAGAGCTTATTGGGCGCATCTTATTGAGGTGGATTGCATACACTTTTCAAGGGGTTGGAGGGTGGGTGGAGCATGGACTGTGGGGAGAAAATCGGAGGAGTTTGGTATTTTGATGGTTCTAAAAAGCTTATATACGAAATGCACTTAGTTACCTTTATAACTCACTGAATACCTTCTATAATCCCAAGTATCACATTGTAAGTAGTTTCATTTTACTTCTCAATTAATGAGGCGATCGTAAAACTTTATTACGCATTATTCATACACGGCCCCTCCAGTTCCTGTTAGTATTAAAATAAACGGTGCCATAATATTTTTATTATTAAAAAAAATTGCACCTCTCGACAATGTACACCGATAAAATTAAGATGTTTCTCCTGAACCGCCAGAAATTTTAATTATAATTAATGTTCCAACCGCCGCACTAATGAACGAAATTTTATTATACGTAAATTCGGTCTCGCGGGAGCTGACTCAAATCTGCGCTAGAGACTTTTCAAATGTGATGTGATTCATTTTTGAAGCGAAACTTCTGTGGGCGTATTAGATCAAAATTACATTGTCAAAGAGCAGCGTCACTTGGATTCGCGTTACTTTTTCCAGTACGAAAAAACGGACACCATAATATTAGCCTAGCATACCATAAATTTTTCGCCTTTCCATATTTTTTTAGATGTCACATTATATGACTAATATATTACAATTTATAAGTTTTTATTCTTTTAATGATTAATTTATCATTTCTGCATTATTCAGCTGTAAGTTATTTGACATTTGACGACTGTCACACAAATGTACGCGTGATACCGGAGAGACAAAACATGAAACGGAACAAAAAATACAGAAAAATTATTAAAGAAGTACTCCTCCAATGAACTGTGAAATATGGTGAAAACTTAATTTGTAAACTTATTGTTGTATTATTTTTTAATAACATATAGCGTATACTGTAATGTATTCTTGCATACAAACTACATTGGCAGTTTTGAGATGCTTGTTAAAATATATATGTATATAGGTTCTATTTCAAGTTATGATGTACATCGTAAAAAAACTTTTTTCGAGGCTCCTCCTGATATTCACTGCCACTGCTTAAATACTAATATTTTGCAATGAAAATTTAAAAAAATAATATTTAGTAAGTAATGTATTATTATATTAAAATTAAATAAACAAACTAGCACTACCTGTTTCGCCAAAAAAATCTTGAAAACATGCCTTTTTTTCACCGAACAAACCTTACCCCCCCCCCTTAAACGTCAAAAACATTGGCCCACCCCTGATCACAATATGCTTTTTTCTTTAATATTTAATCGTCTTTAGTGTTCACAAAGATTCTCAATACACGTAATAACATTCTTATATATTACAGCTCACCTGAAAACGTTTTATAAGATATTAATAAATTTTGTAACCCCCTATTTGTAATGTTTTTTGACACAATTTACCCGGGGAACCTACAATAAAATATTATGGTTTCATATTTTCAATTATGTTATTTATAAATCTAGAGCTGAAATTTTTAACAACAATTTACAATAAGTGAATTAGCACATCAAAAAACTCAGAATACTTATGTTATACATCACACATTGTTTCCCAACATTGAACAAAATTTAATTTTAATTTTTTTTTTCCAAAAATCATATTTTGCCTCAACGTTATGAATGGTTGGAACGCAATTTCCCTACCGTAAAATCAGGTCGCGAGTTCCCTCATTTACATTGCGATAACTTGCAGTAATTAATGTACAACTCTTCATTAGCCGTGGGAGAATAATTCACGGTGGAATCTGTAAATCTATCCGAAACGTTTGTTTTATTCCAGTAAATAAAAGCTCCCAGTAACTCTCCTCTGCTTACTGTTGATATTTTTTAACCACGGTGATAGATGATTGCATTGTCTTCATCTGGAGTCTTTATTGAATGTTGTGATGTATTTAAATCACTTAATTTACTACAATACAGTGGAATCCGCTTATCGTGATCACTATGGGACTTTCAACATTTGATAACAATAACCGATTGATAACGTTAAGCGAAAATACAAAATGTAAAAATAACAATTTATATTATTACAAAATAATTAACGTGATACGCATTGATCTCTTTGTAATCACCCATCAATATAACCTTTGTCATTAAATAAGAAATATATACGGAACACTGAACCTGTTGAACAATATTATTTACTAGCTGTAACCCGTCAAAAATGACGGTATTTTTATATATCGGTTCCTAAAGAATGTGTATTTATTTATTTATATAAAAAAAATATTTAAAAAAATCTTAAAAGAAGTCACGAACAGACAGACAGATAAAAAATTATTATTATTGGGATTGTGGTCAGTGGCGTAGTTACCGCCTGGGCAGCCGCCCGGGAGCACGTGCCCCAGGGGGGCTGTAGTTGCTGAGAAATTCAAACAATCGCAACAATTACAGCATGCATCTTTGATAATTTTAGTAAGGAAGTAGGAATATGTCTTAAAATTTAAATAAAAAATTTCGTGGTGCCGTTTAAAGTTTAACGAACTTTGAACTTGAATCAACCAGATTAAATAATTTTAGAGCATCTTTACATGGCTTGCTTTTACATGCTTTTAAAAATAGTTATATAGTGTGTCTCGTAGCTAGTAGCAAGTCTTCTTCAAGTCAAGTGCAAGTCAGTAGAAAATATTCTTTACACAATATTCGTATATTCTATTTTTAAATATTTCTGACTTATTTTATGTAAAATGTTGGACCGTCACTTCAGTTACTTATATGGGATATTTAAAAATCATTCACCTTAATAAGTCAAAATAAGTTAAAAAAGATCTTAATAAAATATTTTTTTAAATTTTACTTTTTTATAATTTTATTTGATTTTTATCAAAGCTAATGAATGTTTAATATTCCTTATATGTTACTGTGGTGATAGTCTAGCGTTTCACAAAAGATAAGCCAAAAGTATTGAAAAACTGAAACTATCGACATTTCACCCAAAATGTAAAGAATATTTTCTATTCAAAATCGAATGGGGATGACTCGCCCATAGTTTTTGCTATTAGCTACGAGACATCCAGCTCGTACGAGACATTAAAGATAATAAACAGCAATTACAGCGCCCGGAACGTATACAATTTTCATAACATCATTTTCAAACTTAATTTCATTACTTATTAGACTTGATATTTTTTAAAATATTTTTTTTCCCATAGACACAATATAAAATAACACATTTTATTACATTTTATTTTATTCTAGTCTTTTTAAAATATATTTAATATATAAGTTTTATTCGCTGTACCTCTTCAAAATGAAACTAACTCTTGTGTTCGGAGAGGGTTCATTTCTATATAATTACATATTTTATATACATATATTTAAAAATTACTATTACCTACTACTATACTACTGGTAAAAGTACCTACTATTAGTTAAATGTCACTCTGAAAACCGCCATCTTAGCTTTGGTTGGTGAGTCGTGACTTCATGGTGTAAAAATATTCCCGTTGCATTTCGTTGCATCCTAAAATTTCTCTCTAAACGCCTCTAAAGAAGTAAAACTTCAAAAATCATTGGGCGCGGCTCATTTTATTTACAAAACTAAAATAATTTTTACCACATTTTTGTCAGTTCGGATCAAGTTCAGAATGCTCCAGACGGATTTGGGTGTTTATTATAAGAATTAATCCTTCATTATTTTTTGATGATACGAAAAACTTACAATATTATTTTCACAAATTTCTTGGCAGCTTGGTTCTTCTTTTTGCGTCTTGCCGTGTGTTTTTACAGTGTAAAGAATTATGGCATCTCTGCGTTGTAATTGGTTGTCGGTGTACATCCTACGTGTGTGTGTACATTAGTAATTGCGGGCGGCGATCCGCGTAGGGCCTGCCCCCTGCACAGATTTAATCCGTGTGAATGTTCCCATACCCACGCCACCTCACTCACTCGGTACCCAGTACAGGAGGGGTACCCTGGTACCCCACCATCCTCACTCACTTTTTTTAAAGATTTTAATTTATGAAAAAAAGAACTACATAGGTAAAATTAATTCCAGATTTCCTACAGATTGAGGATTTTTTTAAATCTTTCATACTTACTATGCTGATTAACGAGTGAAATGATTTTTCATACTGCCTGGAATTAAAATTTAGTTGTACATAATTTATGACAGTTATTGCATTGTTATTAGCAGCATAATCTAAGTCTGCATATAGTAAACCAATACCACAGAGTTTCAAATTGTACAGAGATGAACTAAACCCCTTCTTTAGGCGTATGTTATGTTACGTTATGTATTAAGTATGCCCCCCACCTTCATATTTAAAAATATATATTTAAATCGTATATTATATATTTAAAACACATTTAAAGTTAAAGTAATTATTCTTGCATAATTAAATTCCCTAGTAAACTAAACTTATTTCTTACCATAGACTTTTTATGAATGCAGTGGAGATGAGGTCCTTTAGACGTATGTGTGGTAAATCCATGTATTATAGAGTAAAGAATGAAGATATTAAGAATGAATGTAAAGCTGATCGTAGCATAATACATAGAATAAAAATAGGGTCGCTCAGGTGGTTTGGGCATGTTGAGCGAATGAATGAGGAAAGAATGGTAAGAAAGATATATGATGCAAGTGTTGACGGCGCCAGAAAGAGAGGGCGACCACGGAAAGCGTGGCATGACCAGATTAACCAGATACTAGAAGATGGTCCTGTTAGAAGCCTGAACAACCATCAAGCTTGCATGCGAAGATGTATGAATGTAGACGAAGCGAAAGTTGTATGTCAGGACAGAAGAGTATGGCGCTCTATCCTCTATGTCTATCCCCACGGGTAAACGGCGTGATGGTAAGTTAGTTAGTTAGTCAGACTTTTTATTTTATTTTTTTTTAGTTTCGTTCCTATCAAAGTCTCTACAAGTAAAAAAGACTTTTTGTACTAAAGCGCGACTTATTTACATAAACTTTTTAAGAGCTATTAAGTTTGACCTTTTTATACTTGTTTTAACCTTAAAATCTTAGTATTCTTTTATTTTTATTTTATCTCTTGGTATTTTTTTAAACAAGTCAAACAAACGCATTGGAACCAGCCGTGGCACCAAATTGTGTACCAAGAAATTTAAGTTAGTTCATGTCTATATATTTATATATAGACACGTACTAACTTAAAAACTAACTAACTAAAAATATTAATTTTGGTCGTCTGTGGCCTTTACCAATTTTTTATTATGGTGATATGAATTGGGTTTAATTATATTGATATGAATTGTTTTCTTTCTTTTGTCTTGTGTTATATTAATTTATTCAATACGCCATGAAATTCATTAGAAAACTAAATATTGTTTGTGCCAGTCACTAAACTATTCCAAGATGAACCTCCAGTATGATATTATGATAAAATTAAATTAAATTATTTAAAAAAATGTTTTTTTTTAATTAGACAAATTAGAATAAGTTCACTTATCTCTATTTTTTACTCCCTTTATATTAACTCGTGGCGTCTGCTTGCTTTCTTGCTTGCCAGCTTGCCGGGTGAAAAAACTTTGGATCGATTTTTAACCCTTTTCCCGTGATCCAATCGAGCTAAAACTTGGCAAGTAGACTCGTGGCGACGATCAAGAAGATCTGTCAAAAATTCGTTAAAAAAATTAATAATTATAATATAATTTCGGATTTTTAGAAATTTTATTGGTTTTTTCAAATAGGAATCATTAGAAAAGTTTGCTTACTAGCAACGGCGGCCCGATAACGTCGCGGAATATTTTCTAAATTTGAATTTCTCCATCAGTATACATAATAGGTACTTCACTACGAATTCCGAAAATCTAAATTGACTGACAAATGTTTTTAGAATTTAATCTTCAAAGCATGAAGTGTCTTATCAAAGCCCAAAACATCTGACATTTTAGATTACTGTAAGTTTAGTGTTATGTTATATGTTTTAATTCGTCTTTAATTGTTGTTGAATTTTAAAAAGAAAAGGAGTATAATAATAACTTGTTTTTTATGGGTTACTTTTTTCTTAAATTTAAAAGAAAATATTATAACTAAGGAAATGATGATTTTTAAATTCTTATTAGAGATTTTTTAAATTAAAACAATAAAAAAACAATAGCATTGTATCTACCATTACATTCGTATTATGTGCCTAACTCTTTCTGCAATTCATTAATATTTTATAAAATCGTTAATTCCTGTATTTATACAAATTTTAAAACTGTTTAACGTGTCACTAGAATCACATGTACTAATTTGTTTTTATATAAAAAAAAATAACTTGAAATAATAAAACGTGCATTATATGATTATATATTTTTGGAAGAAATGCTAATTGTGAAATGTGATATTTACGGGAATTCCATCAAATACCTGTTTACAGAATGCAGGGAGTTGTAAGATATCATATTCGTGTCATTTCGTAAATGAAAATTATTATTATCATGGATGTGCTGTCCCGGACGACGCCGATATGAATCACAAATTAATGTGTTTTCCTGTGCAAACATAATGTCACAATAAGCATTTTTATTTTTGATACGAAGCATTTTTGACATTCATTATAATTGTCTGTTAATTTTTTTTACTGTTCTCTTCAAACCTCAAATTATATCACTCACAATAAATATACTTCAATTCTAACATACCTTAATAAACCTAAATCATTTCATTCATTATAAATATAGGTACTTAAATTCTAATATACCTACATTTCGGCATGAATTTCATTCTTCGCTTTTTTATTCCAATTATTTTTTATCGCGTGAAAAATATTTACATTTTAATATCAAACATTCATAATACAAGCTGTATTCATGGCATCGGAATTTATAAAAAATATTTATTAATTAATTATTCATTTATTTTCTTTCGTATAATGTTATCGTAACAATTCTGCCTTGTCTAGAAAAATGTTATGATAATTCTATAATTAAATTCTTCGGCAGACAACATATTAATTAAATTTTACATTTAGTTCTTTATTTTTATATTTAAAAAAAATTAATTCAGTATCGAAACGTTGCTTTATAATGGTTATGATTTGATGCCTGGAGGGTTTCTCTACATTCGTCTTGTTTTCTTTAATCTCATATTCTTCCACACAGCATCATAACACAAGAACCATTTAAAGAATTAACTCTTTTTCAGACGACATCTGTCCATTGTTACGTAAAGGTCTCTGTCATCGATCCTTTTCCTCTATATTCTCTAACCTTTTCATCTATTTCTTGCATTGGTCTAGCGATCTAGGGGAAGACAATAAGACATATACTTCTGCGTCCAGCACGAGTCCTCCACTCTACCGTCAACTGTCTCAAACTGTTGTATAAACAAAGTAAATAAATTTTATATACTTTGAAAGTTATTGATAAAACTGAAAATATTACACTTCACATTTAATATTTTTTTAAATACCTATTTTTTGAGAGTAGGTACCTACCTTTTCTTTGTAAGTTACTGCGTGTTTTTTGTATTGTCATTTCGCGTATTGAACTTACGGCCTCATTTCAACTCGTCTCATTATTTTTTCTCCAAAAGGCACGCGGGTTGTCACCGGGGTAGTATACAGGTTATTCAATACCCCCGTTGACTTCTTCAATTTGTTTTTATTGTATTTTCAACCTGAATAATGGAAATGTCAAATAAAAGAACTGAAATGTGGTAAAATTGGATTCGCGTTTGGAGAAAAATAATATCACTGATGATTATTTATTTTTAATACCTTTTCGGGTTTTTTTTGTCCCTGAATCTAATAATTCTCCATGTCATTGAGTGAAAAAGACAGACATTTTAACCTTTTTTGGTTTGATATTTTTTCTATGTTGTTACAGATATGTCGTATTATTATCATAAGACGTTTAGTTTAATCCTACATTGTTTGAGATTTATAAAAGCAAAACTAAAATTTATTTTCGTTTCCCCATCTGATTTCTATATTACTTTTATATCACCATAGAAGACACAGCCGCCTCGCTCTAAAACATGCAAAAAGTATTTTAAACTGGTTCAATAAATAGTAAATTTAAAAAAAAAATTAATACAATAATTTTGTCAGTCTGCATTAAAAAAAACAATCATAAGATCTGTACTTGGATACTATGATGGATATCATTTAAAATACAATGAGTTGTATAATTAATTACTCTGATTTATTATCTCTTTCTAAAGGTTATAAAAGCATACTAGTCATAATAATTGTAAATAGTAAATAATAAAAATATACCTCGAGGAATGAGAATGCATTGTAATTGGCTCGGGAAATTTCATACACTCATATAATATTATTGCCTTTTGTTTTTCATAGGTGCTTTTAGCTTCTACAGACTACACGACTACACACTAGATCAGCAGTGGAGAACCTAGGGCACCCTAGGGCCATCGATGGCACGTAAACAATTTACAGATTCGACTTTTTTCTAATAGATAACTTATGGATGGATATTTTCATTTTGCATTAATTTTTTCACACAAATATATTATCTTTTATGTTTGCTCATGAGTTGCTCAAAAATTACTATAAACCAATTTGATACAACCGCTCCTTAGTAAAATGTTGTGTTTTAAAACGCCATGTTTAAAAAAAGTTTCTGTATTTAGTTTGTTGAAATGGGTGTGAAGTACAATATCAGATAGCATTTGTAGACAAAAATGTTGCGGAAAAAGCTCATCATTTTGGCGAGATTTTTAAACCTACTATAAATATATGAATAGGGATTTTCATTCTTAGAATACAAGAGGAAGAGACAACATAGGACTTCCGAAGAAAAAAAAACACGTCACAAAATTGTATGATGTACAAAGGTCTAAAAATCTTCGATAGCCTGCCAAAGGAAATTCAAAACACGGTTAACATAAGGAGGTTTAAACAGGAGTGCAAACATTTTATTGTAAAAAGGGCTTAGCAAAGACGTGAACCATTTGATTTTTCGTGATTTTTCACGGGTGTACGGCTAATAATATAAAAATAAAATCGCTATTTGTTTGTTTTTTTTTTGTTTTTGAGATACCTATTAAAATAATGTGAAACGTCGCCAAACAAATATATATCTGTATTTATCCAGAAGTGGACAAGATTACGTACATTACCACACAGAAGACGTGATCTATTCCACCTGGTGAGACGCTGTTGGAAGAATGTGAGAATACGGATAAAGAATTCGTCAAATAAACGAGTACAAGAACAGATATTGTACAATATTGTATGCCAGTCAGTAAGTTCGGTTCAAAATTGACTGTATCCAAACAATTGCCAAAATATTTGCGAGTGTAATGACATTGACTTTTTATTTAATACGATTCTTTCATCCGTGACCTCGTTGGTATAAAATCGTACATAATATACAATACATTAAAGCAGTAACTCGATCGTGACCGAAAATAGTTTCCCATTGAAAAATGACCGTAATTTCAATTTAATGTCGAATTTACGGATTACCGTGCGACAGAAACATTGACCTCGGCTTCTGACGTCATTCCCCTCAGCCTCCGTTAGTGATGTGTCAGATTTCATCACGTTAATTTCGGTAATTAATAATTTTATCTGCACATTAATATGACACATTGTTACGAGCCATGTTTAGAGAGGCTCAGCGTGTCTTGATATAAACAAATGAATAATACATTTATCTTTATTCTCAAAATGGAATTGGTATTTTTTTTATTATAGTATGTAGGTATTATACACAATAGGTAATTAATTACTTAGGCCGTTTTGTATGCGTCGTTTCATAACCAAACTATATTACTAACAAATTTTGTGAACATAAAATATTAATATTACCATTATACCAAGATCCAAACGTTACGCATGTGACTGACTAATCTCAGAGACCAGAAATGAAAAATCATTTAATCCTAGCTGTGTATTTTAAACATGGCAACGTCGAGTATCAATAACAAGCCGAATGAAACAACGCGTATTTAAATAGGTTTGTTAAATTAACAATTTAAGCCATGTATTCACTAGGGGACAAATTGTCCCTCAACAGCACGCGCGGCATAGAGTCTACGTGACGTTGCAACGTCGTGCACTGTTCCGCGACCTCGCGCACAACATACCGCGGCATTTCTACGTGTCGTGGCAACGTTGCCATGCGCACGGTACCCGAGCGTACTCACTGCAACATTCCGCGGAGCGTCAGTACCACGTGGTATGTTTACAAGTGAATACGCATGCGCTGTATCTGTCAAGATGACAATGCGGGGAAACGAAATCGTTCTTGAACTCATCGAGCTGTATCGATCGAAGATCGCATAGAATGTCCGTCCTTCTTTCTCTTTGCAGTAAATAATTTTGCATTTTCCTCTTTTTTCTCCTCTTACTTTTCGATAAACTCATTAACATAAACAGATACGCAGCTGTCATCATAACCTCACAGGGCGACATTTCCGCGACGTCTGGAAAACAATAATTATTTGCAAAAAGGACCTTGTTTTTAATAATATTCAATTTACTACAGTAAAACCTCGTTTATTTGAAATTGCGACCCAAAAAAACATTTCGAATTGCGCGGAACCCCGTTTTCGCCAAATGAGATACCGCAGCTATCAACATAAGCTCATCGGGTGACATTTCCGCGACAAGATATGCGAGTCCCGGTGTGTACACGTCAAATGGCCGCGTCATTGTCCCCGAAACATGAGCGTAGATGTTGATGCGACATGCCGAGTGGAATGTTTCGCGATTTGTCCCCTAGTGAATACATGGCTTTAAACACAAGAGAAATAGCATTTAAGATTTTCAAGTGATCGAAGATTTGACCGAATCGATTGTTACATTATTTTTATGTAATAATAGGCGTTTAAAAGATGTTTCGTAGTTACATTTATTTCTAGTTAATTAATTTATTAATTATTTATTTATTTTGTGACAGGTGTAACTGTTATTTTTTATAAACTTACGAGTAGGTACCTACTTTTAAACAAATGCTTATTGAAAAAATTTTGCTTCGTTTTACGAAGATTTTTGCTTTACGGTGATTTTTTATGGTCCGTAACTGACGCGGGATTGTACCGTGTTTTCATAAAACGTGTGCAAAATAATTCCATATATGTGATAGATTTAGGTCCATGTTAGCGTGGGAAAAATATCGATACTCGCAAAAAGCAACAATTTTTTAGAGCGCGGATCTTTTGGTCCCCAATTCATCGCATTGGCTGCACCGGCGTAGACACGCTGCCGGTGTTGACCTCCTTAAATGTTCCTGTACGACTCGTTAGCGGTTAAAAACTGCAGTAAAATTTTATTACTTTGTAAACTACATATGTATTTTGATAATGGATGGTTTTTGCGGCGGCTGGCCACACAAGGTAACGCAGGATTGGGTCCTTGTACTTTTGGCCTCACAAATGATCCGGAGACAATCGCACAATTCGTCAAGTACCCGGAGAAATTGCAAACTATGCGAAATCGTCTACTTGACGTTGGTATTAACGATGGATCTTTTCTACTCGGTGGCAGTATTTAATTTGGCTCATTGTTCTTGAACTTCAATAGGGGATCAAATTCAAGTTGATGAAACGAGTTTTCGAAATGCAGTGGCTCTCCGTAACGGGCTCCAGCGTCGACATTTTTGGGGCAGTGGAATAACTGGCTTTAAATTGGTTACCAAAAATGAAATGCCGCCATTATTCCTAGTATTGCCATTGTTTTTATTTATTGCCTGCGGATTCAATTACTCTTCTTTGTCAACATTTTTGTACAAAATAGTAAATGGCAGTTGGACGTCCTCGACTTGACAGAATTGATATCGTACCTACTCAAAGTAGCCCTGTTTCAAATTGTAACGTATCTAGCTGTACACCTAAGCTAAATACCTAACTATAAAGTTTAATAATATAAGTTTTACGAAAAGCCCAAAGCTTGAGACTTTAAGCTACCGAATTAAGCTTTATTACAACTTTTGTGACTCTTAAGCACACACTTTATGCTTTAAGCTTCTAGCTAAAAACTTAAGTCGAACTTAGAACTTCGGAAGTATATTTACATGAAAGCTAATATTATTTTTTTTTTGTTAAGAATTTATATTTTCAAAATTGGCCAGACGTGATCTATCTAGTGGTTGGGAAAATTCCTCCTCCGTTGTGTCCGTAGCTATCCAAAATTCTTTTGATACGTGGTGAAATTCGTATTCTTATTAACACGACTAGACTAATATAGAACGAATTCTTACCTAACTATGGAAATAACAAACGCACGTAACTAATCCGTACTCGTCCTTCTAGAAACCGCTCTAGAACTCTACAGTTTCGCCTATATGAGAGATAGCCGATATCGTCCACGTCCAGAGTTGGCCTAAAAGCCAATTATATCTTTGGTAATATATGAATATCGAATTTAAATGATTTTTCATATGAACAGCGACAGAATTATATATTTCATAAGCGTTATGCAATAATTCACAGTCGCCACATCACGATTCCTAGTACATTAAATCCGAAGCGCGTATAGTAATAATTATCACTAGGCCCAAAATACGTAACAAAACAACCCACAACATGTTTTAATAATTGTTACGATCCAGAAAGTTCTAAATTGAATACACGAAAAAGGCAATAGAAATAAATAATATTGAAAATGCTTAGCTGTTCACTGTTCCAATTCTCTTTGAATTATTATCAACCTCTGGCTTTTTCCTCGATCCAGCCAAATTATCTTCCTTACTGACTCTCCTCGACAAAGCCTCCGCCGACCTTCAAGCTGAAAACTCAAGTGCCGCTTTCTCTTTTGTAACGCCTAACAATCGTCCCTATCTCGCGCCATCTTTGATTCCAACTAGCGTGTAAAAGTCAAAGTCTAACTCAGAAAGCCGCTGATTCGTCGAATTCGTTCCGCGAATCCACGTTCCTGATAGGCTAGTTTCGGTGCTCACGGCCCGCGTCTGTGATTGGACAATCTCGTTAAACAAAATAACATAAAGCCTGCTTTACACGCCCGCGTGCAAATAATAAGGCTCGTCCGCACCTACCTATCCGGCAAAATATTTAATTATAGAGTATTTAACGGTTTGTGAAGCTTCTCTTTATTATAAACTTTAGCAGATAGATATTTTCGTATAATTTTTCAGCAATGTCTATTTGAATAGGCCAATATCGTTACAGCTTCCCCCTGGGGCGGCGCGGTACGATCGCATGAGCTGGGACGCGTCGCCACAAACATAGGTAGCTATTAGACCCCTTCGTTCCTTCGTTTGGCATCATTTGGTATACCCTTAGAAATTTCATCCGCGAACCAGGTGTTGCAAGTAGCTATGGTAAGACGTATTAGCTAAATTGACTAAGTCCTACGCGCAGGCATGTTAGAAAGTTAATAAGAAACCAAAGATCCGTATCTACATCATTTAAACAGCAAGTAAGACTCAAATACCCACAATTAATCGAAAGTAACTTGAACGCCTCATACGATCGCGCCCGTTATTCAACTAGATCTTAAAATCTTCAACATTGTATAAGCAATCCTGCTTATAGCTATGCCTCCCCCGTTCTGAAAGAATCCGACTTCATGTTAGAATTTCGTCCCCATGTAAGTGTTCATCAACACGTTACACCATTGTACACTCTTCCCCCATCCAAAATTGGTCCGTTTTATCCACACTTCCTCTCTCAAAACGCGTTCGCCGCAAGTTATTAAAATAGCACGCCTTACTACAATAATCTACTCCCCGTAATAAAGTAGTAGTTTAGCAATCCCGACGATCCCAAACACACGTGTTCACGCAGTGATGAAGACGCCTTGTTCCCAACTACAACTGTTTTTTTTTCTCTAAAGTGCTCGGTTAATATAAATTTGAGAAATCGAAAGAAAAGGTGACCGCATCTATTTTATTCAACTGATTGGGAAGATCCGAATTCCCATTATCAATCGAACGTCCCATCGTTGTGCCTGTCAATTACTCGACCCCATTCCGCTTTCAACAGATCAAAAGAGACACCACTTCCCCCGCTCCGTCACTCCCCGTTTCCCTTTATAGATGGTACATCCCTAGTGCTCACCGGCTCGTTACATTGCAGCACTTTCCCCGGCGTATACTTCCCCTAACACCTTCTGACTAGCACCAATACCCGAATATACACGACGACAAGGACACTATACAAACAAATTCGAACGCGAACCGCGATAAGTTTTTAAAATTCCAGAATTGTGTTAAACTATGATTTTGATGTTCATCTTATTAGGGTGAGCCAAACAACCGGATTCCTAGTATATAGAACCACACATTGATCTCAATATCCCCTTGTACACGGGTACTTAAAATGATGATGATGCTTCGCTCTTACCCCCTTCCCCAAAGCTATATGTGGCACGCATCCAAAATCTTCCAAAGATTAGTTTGTAAAATCGTATCCCCCTATAATAACTGCAGATCGCGTATCAGCAAAAGGTATACTCCTATTATGATTGTTCTCAACTAACTACACGACTAACTCTCAAAGGAGATATCTAAAGACGATGCACATCCATTAAAGTAGCGCGCCACGTACCTAGTTGTTGAAAAAAAGGTAATCGACAATTTGAATCTTCATTACACTATTGTTCCCATAGTGAACACGCACCCGCATCTCCCCTCTCTGTTGATAAAATACTAAAACTGCTGGCACTACACTTGTACGAATCTAACGCCCTTCCCCCTGTCTATAAGACTCTATTCCCATAACCAACCGAACATCCGCTATCCGCCAGAAAATATGTAAGTCCAAAGCTAGCTCACATAACCGTCCTGCTTATAACGCTTCGCCTTTCACCACGTTGACAGGATTATCCGAATTCCGACTATTTGCAAAATAATTCAATGTACTTGACCCGATACGTAAGCGTTGAAGAAACGGTTCTTATATCAAGTACATCGCGATATTATCAACCTCAACAGACATATATATCATAACCTTACTCCAGGTCTAAACCTTTTACAGCCCTCTCTAAACGTTCTGCTTATAATTCTTATGTAATCACTAATCTAGGAATTGTAAAAGACGCTTGACGATACCGTTTCGAAAGCATGGGCTAATGTTACTACTCCCTAAAGAAACAAAGATTTTTCGCGAGGCAAAAGAAAACGAAGAAGGGTGACAAGTACATACATACAAACACACACGCATGTACATGTGTACATGCATACATGCGGTTACAACTTCACATCAGGCATGCATCGAATATAAGTCCGTAATATACATCATGAAATAACCAAGACTGTAAATTGTAGATCGTAAATCGTAAATCGTAAATCGTAAATCGTAAATCGTAAATCGTAAATCGTAAATCGTAAGTCGTAAATCGTAAATCGTAATTCGTAAATTTTAAATTGAAGTTCAGCTGAAGTCGAGCCGAAGTTGAAGTTGAAACTAAAAATGATCAAACATGCCAAAGATAGGTATAACGAAGGAGAATGAAGTGATTCAAATCATAACCGCCTGTAAAACTAGAGGCGACGAAGGATCCGGAACCGATCTCTCTATACCGTGTCAAACATTATTTGGAACTAGTTCTAAACCGGAAAGGAATCCAACTTTCGAAATGTAACATGTCCAAAAGATTTTATCTGTCCTGAACTACAACCGCATATTCCTACTATGATTGCAACCAGTGACAAAATGAACTCTAGTACCCCACCTGTGTTATGAACCTTATGCATACGCGCAGTACATCTCCTATTATATAGAA
>JADDOH010006176.1:0-22328 GCA_016648135.1 Agrypnia vestita | reverse complement strand
AGATTTCTTAAAATTTAAAACATTATAACTTTATTAATATTGAATATTTCGTTTGTAAAAGTTCTAGATAATGAAGTATACTTTATACGTATAAAAAAACATATTATGCGTAAGTATAAATATTCATTAAAAATTAGCGCCGCCTAGGACATTGGCCGCGGCCTGTCGATTAACGATTATATTTTTATTAATTATTGTAAATAATGTTCAGTTTATTACTTTTATATAATAACAAAGGTTCTATCTAAGTCATTGCCCTAAAAAAATTGCAACCTACAGTATACATTCTGATACAAATGAATAATAAAAATCCACATTTTCGTAAAAAAAAACGCCGAAATATGCATTTGCAGTGAATGTGCCGCCTTAAGGTTTAACGAATAAGATCGATGAGAAGACGAAGCGAGATAGGGGGGGTAAGATTGTCAGCCAGCTTGCCATTATTCGGACTATGCAAATCTATAAAGTCAAAATTACTGCTAAACGAACCCAGCAAATGTCTACTTCCCAGACAGTGTTTGGACAAAGAAGTTATTTTTACAAGGTTCCTTTGTTCTCCAATGTTCTTCCCGAAAACATTAAGAGTGCCAATACTCACTTACTCACAATAGTCTAACTAACTAACTAACTACTAACTAACCATCACGCCGTTTCCCTGCAGGGGTAGGCAGAGAGGATTGAACGCCACACTCTTCTATCCTGGCACACCACTTTTGCTTCGGCCACATTCATACATCTTCTCATACACGTTCTACGGTTGTTGCGGCTTGTAACAGGGCCATCCTCAAATACTTGTAGTCGCTTATCGTGCCATGTTCTTTCGCGCGACGGCCCCCCTCATTCCCTGTTGCCTTCAACATTCGCCTCATATATTTTCTTAACCATCCTTTCCTCGTTCATACGTTCCACATTACCAAACCATCTCAGCACTCCTTTCTTTATTCTATCTACCACACTACAGCCAGCATTGCATTCACTTCTAATTTGTTCATTCCTCACTCTATCGACCAAAGATTTTCCACACAAGCGTCTTAGTGACCGCATTTCAACCGCATTCAGTCTACTTTCATTCCTCTTTTGCCAATTCCAGGCTACTTTAAAAAAAATGGTTATGGGTATTATGCTGACTGATGGAAGTGATATTCAAATGTCTTTGGTATCCATTCTATCATAGTCAGCGTGGACACCCTGCTTTAACCTTTTTACACAACACTATTCGTGAAGACATTATTGTCGACTGCATTTGCACAAATACCCAACTGCCGAAAACAGGTCATGATTAAACTCATTAAACTGCATTTTTTATCACTATTTAATGTACGCGAACTTATTTTTTTTTGTATATGTTTATACTTTTTAACTGTGCCATTGCTTTGGTAATCAATCATATTTACATGTTGTTACCATCCATACATATTATTCTTTGTATATATTATTTTATTTTCACTATTGCCTTTGTTATTATATAATCTTTCTTTTCTTTCTTCCTTAGCCCTCTTCCCTCCACTGCTGGATGTAGGCCTATTCCATTTTCTTCCACTCATCTATGTTTCTTCCCCTTCGCATCCAGGTTCTTCCTGCTTGCTGGACTATGTCATCAGACCACCTTTTGGGACGCTTCCGACGCTTCTATCTTTCGTCCAGGGCCTCCACTGTAGGATTCTGGGTGCCCATCTAGTATTATCCATACACTTCCATTATCCACATTTTATATTTATATCCTCAATTCATTAGTAGTATTTTATATTATATCTTTATTATTTTGTTCTCACTATATTTTCAGCTGCTCATCTCGGCACAGGTTCTTTCTTATGAGATGAGCGGCTCCATTTCCTATGTCGTGTATCAAGATGAAGATAAATAAATAAAAATATATTTTAAAAAAAGTATTTTGATTACGTCAGTCCTGGTATTGAAAACAAGACGACCCGGTGACCCAGAAAATATTGCGCAAAAAAAGGTTGATATTTAAAGAGTGTTACGGCCCATCTCGGTGGATGGCTCTGTCCGCGAGAGCGCACTCAGTCTCTCCACTAATTTCGCAAAGAGACCGATTAAATATCGCTTATGTACATTTTAAACGAAGCTAGTATACGATCCAGATGGTTTTAATCGGTCTCGGGTACAGATCAATGCGCGTTCAATTTGCGAGTGGTGATGTATGTCGACTTAAAAAAAGAACAAAGAACGCGAATGGAGCGAAAGATCGCCGATTTAATTGCTGGAATAATTGAATTGAAAAGTATACGTGTGTCTTAATCAAGCGTTTAGTGAATTATTACTTCTTCTTCTTTTTCTTTTAGTAGATCTGTTGATCTGTGCTACGGAAAACTACACCTCCTGGGACGACGAGGTTAAGCTATCCCTCCATCTTTTCGGTGGTTTTCCCGGTAGGTGTCGTCGTACGCACGAGTCAGTCACTGTCCATTCTGGCTACGTGATCCCGCCAGAATCTCCTTCTGGATCTCCTCCATCGTGCTATGTCCTCTATTTTGCAAGTTTTCATTATGTCTTCATGTCGGACACAATCACGTAGAGTTTTTCTAGTAATGGATCTCAGCACCTTCATTTAAGTTGTTCTGAGGAGTCCTTTGGTGCGGATAGTGTCAGCCCGCGTCTCTACAGCGTATATCATAATAGGTTGCACGCATGTCTTGTATATTTTAACCTTACTTTCAATATGCATATTTTTGTTTACGTTTAATAAAGTAGTATAGGTCTTCCCATTTATGAAAGACGATCGAATTAGTATGTGTAAGCCGTGCGCATGACGCATATGTTTAGTTGCGTTGGTGTTTACGGGAATAAGTATAAACACCAACAGAAACAATGTGCGTCGTACACACGGCTTACACATACTAATTCGATCGTGTTTCATAAATGGGAAGACCCACTGTGGGTCTTGGCCTCCTTAATAATTTTCCTCCACTCATCTCGGTCTAGTGCCAGCTCTCTCCAGTTTCGAAGCTCTAAGGCAGAGATGTCTTTGAGGACGTTGTCACTCCATCTTAATTTTGGCTATAAAATAATGTCCAACATCTTATAAAAAAGATTGCTCCCAATGTCTGAGGAAATCATTGGCAACTACCAATGCGGCTTCAGACCAGGCAAATCATGCATTGATCAAATTTTCTCCTTGAGACAGATCTTAGAAAAAACGTTAGAAAACAATGTCGAAACTCATCATCTCATTGTAGACTTCAAGGCCGCGTATGATAGCTTAAATAGGAATGCATTGTACAATGCAATACGCACCTATAACCTGTGTTAAATCTAAATAGTTATCCGCAGCGTTCATGCTGATGCTGTACACGATTAATCCACCAATCATCTAATCAATAATCGAATCTGCTGGAGCTCCGGTGATGTTTGCTTTAAAACCTCCTACAATTCGATGCCAATCGCTTTTCTCATGAGATGAAATCACGATATAATCGAATTCGTGGATTCTCCCCCGACCTCACCCTCCTTCTGTTGCCGTTCGTGGGCAGAATGAGCGGCACAGGACCCGGACAATTAAAAAGTGATGCGTCACTTTAAACGTCCCGAGGAATAGGTCAGGATCTACCGACTGTATGCAGGTGCGGAAGACCGAAGACGCGGTTATACAAATTGACATTTACAGCGGTGACTTTGCGGTTGGACATAATTATTAATTTGAGAAAACTAATAAACTTTGCATAAACCACCGGATTGTTCAGAATATTTTGAGTTTGTCCAAATTTCTCAACGAACACGGTACTGAATTTTAACCCAGGGGGACATCATTATTCAAGATCCATTATAGATGTCTCATAGAGACGAAATTATATATTTTTTTTATGGCAAAGTAGGTATGGAATGGGTGTTCATATGGCTTATGACCTATCGGCTGACTTAAGTGATCACTTTAAACAATGTAGCGTTCACTATTATATTCTACCCATGATAGAATACCACATCTGTCAGATTTTTGGAAGTTGTATATATGTTTAAGTTTTACAATCTGTTTCACGTGTGTGTTGTAATTAACATTAGTGCCGCCAGCTTTTCCATTCCATTAATTCCTTGGACGCCGCGGCGTTTTTTATAAAAGGTATTACTATGGACTATATGTGTTCCAGGGAGTCTGAATATCTCAACATCTTCTACCAAGGAAGCGACGCCGACGTAGGAGGACACTTAGACTTTTACCGTACATTTTAAACGTACCCTACTTCTACTTAGGCCGTACGTGTTAAACTAATCTTCCGATGAATTTGTCATTAAAAATTGAGTAGCTTGTTGTTTAGTGGTTGTGTCTCTCTCCTAGTGATTCAGTGGGCGGTGGTTCGAGCCTCATTCCATGAGCCGAGCAAGTTAGTCCTATTTTCATAAAACAAGCGTTTAGTGTTTGAAAATAGTTAGAATATTGATGTGACACGTATTCGGTGTTCGCGTATCTATTTTTTTAAGTTTTATCAAAATTTATTGATTTATCTATGACAGTCGAAAACAATAATTATCGATTGAAATTAAAATAAATAATTAGTGAATCAACTAACATAAAGGTCGTGGGACGAGAGCGCCTCTATAATTACATATATTGAGGAGTAGCTCACAGAAAAGGGCCAAATTAATTGATAAAAGTGTTTATTTTTAATTTTAAAAAAACATGTAAGGAAAGGACGCCCGTCACGAATGTTCCATTCAATAAATCACGCAAATAAAATAATTTTGATTATTATAATTAATAAATAAATCTAGTTTTCACCACTTTTGTATTGAAAATATCATCATGTTTCAGAGCCCATGGCCCCTTCGTCGGGATACAATTGCATGCTAACAAAATTAAATTAAAAAATAGCAGTATAGGAATCAAAATATTAAAAAAAAAAAAAACCGCCCACCGAGAATCGAGTTTAGTGAATAATCTTCGACACGTTTTACATACATATAATTGTAGAGTTTGAGTTTATTTAATAGCAAAAGTAAATCCAGATTTAGCGTCTATTTCTTCTAGCCAATTCGGATCTCTGACTTTTTTTTTATTTTTTTAAAAAAAAATAGAGATGCGAACACGGAATACGTGTCACATCAATATTTTTACTATTTTCAAACTAAGCTAAACGCTTGTGCTATGAAAATAGGACTAACTTGCTAGTCTGGGCTGAGATTCGAACCCGCGATCTTTGGATCACGAGGCGAGTGTCCTAACCACAAGACCAACAAGCTACTTGTGTCTTAATGTAGACGAGTTGCTCAATATTACTATCTACACATCGCCAGTCGTCATATTCGGTCTATTTTGCCAATTCTAAGCTTTATTTCCTTATCGAGGTTTTGCTTCTTGCGATGAATTTATTTTCCTCTTTTCACCATCATTCTCAACCTTGTGACTAGGGTTGCCACCTTTTTTTGTGCAAATAAAGAACATTTGTTATTAAGGCGCCATAGTACATGATTCACGTTTTTGCAGTGTAAAAACTCAAATTAGTGTAAAGTTTTCGAATCTTGTTGCCAAAATTACAGCTAAACATGCATTAAATTAATTTTATAATGAAAGATCCATTCATTCTTAAAGCATTTATTTAAAAAAATACAACAAAATACTTTGTTATTATCATAAATACTATATAATCCCGAAGCCCTATTTAATCTTTCTAGCAATAGAGTTATCTTTGGTACACTTTTTCTCGAAATATTTCCACATAAAGACCATATGTTTTTTTTATAAATTGAATAAAAATAGTTTCATCAGAAAGTTTGGGGGGATACATATTATTATTTTTGGGTAGGTTGTCAAAATAAAGTACGATTTATTTTACTTTTTTATTTTGCTTAAATACATATTTTTCAATACTTTTAGCAACTTTTAACAAATAATTATCACTACTCAATAGCTGCAGAGCATGTTTTCAGTCTACATTAATAAATTAAAGTAAATAAGTCGTTCATTTCTATCAGATTCAGAGACGCTTTGTTTTTTTCGTCTTGCCATTTGCTATTCATCACAGAAAAAATTCTATAAAACCAATTAATCGTATTTTAACTGCACTCAATCCGCCATACACAAAACAAACAAGATTTTTTTACAATGAAATTGGCTATTTTGACATTTGAGGTTAGGTTGCATTAAAAAACGAGCGTTTATGTGGCGACCGCCACAGGGTATATCGTCAATTATCGAACCTATTCGGCAACAATCGATAACGTCACGACCCCGGTAACTCTCTCGTTCCGTTTTACGCAAAAAATTCTACAATCAACTTTTTTTGGTATGTTATAAGTAAAATGAATCTCAGAGAAATCAAATCATGCGAAATAAAGTATTTTCGGGTACTTTATTGTTCTCATAAAGTATAGAGTATGATTTCCCAAAATAACGTACAATTCTTTATAATACAGTACGGGTGGCAACCCTACTTGTGATCCCTAACATCTTCCAAACACCTTCCAAGCATACATCGGACATCCTAGTCAAAAAGGACCATCATTAGCTACGAAGGCAGCATCGTCCGCACATTAGTAAGCGGGGTATAATGCAAACTCCAAATCTCGCGCCTAATTATATTAGGTCCTTACATATGAAATTGGCGTTTTGCCGTACTGGCAAATTTGATCTCCAATATCTTCTCTTTGGTTAGGAATTCCAAATCCAAATTTATACAGCTAATTACTCATGTATTTGTGTTTTGAAAATTATAATTCATTTGTTTTTTCCTCAATTGTTTTTTTCTTTGCGTCACTCAGTTTACAAAATGAAAAACTTGAAATATCGCGTTATTTACGAGTACGAGTTCCACCGTGGCACCAGTGCTGCAGAAACGGCTCGAAGGATTAATGATGTGTATGGCGACGGTGCCGCAAAAGAAAACACAGTGCGTTTTTGGTTCCAACGTTTTCGTTCTGGAAATTTCGACCTGCAGAACAAGCCACGTGGACGGCCGGAGACCAAAGTTGATAATGAAGAATTGAAGGCTATTGTGGAAGCAGATCCATCGCAAACCACATCCGAGTTAGCTGCAGGCTGCGGTGTTAGTGATAAAACTGTTTTAATCCACTTGAAGCAAATTGGTAAGGTAAAAAAGCTTGAAAGGTGGGTACCTCACGAATTGAGTGAAGCAAATCAACAAACGCGCGTTGACTGCTGCGTTGCATTACTCAACCGGCACAATAATGAAGGGATTTTAAATCGAATCATTACCTGTGATGAAAAGTGGATCCTGTACAATAATCGGAAGCGCTCATCGCAATGGCTGAACCCTGCCGAACCAGCCAAACCATGCCCCAAGCGAAAATTGACTCCAAAAAAGTTACTTGTGGGCGCTTGGTGGACTAGTGCTGGTGTCGTTCACTACAGCTTTCTTAAATCTGGCCAGACGATTTCGGCAGATGTCTATTGTCAGCAATTGCAAACCATGATGGAAAAGCTAGCTGCTAAACAACCGAGGCTGGTTAATCGCTCTAGGCCACTGCTGCTTCATGATAACGCTAGACCACACACTCTACAATAGACGGCTACCAAATTAGAGGAGCTTTAATTGGAATGTCTAAGACATCCACCGTACTCTCCGGACCTTGCCCCAACAGATTATCATTTTTTTCGAAATTTGGATAACTTCTTGCAAAGGAAAAAATTCAACTCCGATGGGGCAGTCCAAACCGCCTTCAAAGATTTTATTGATTCCTGTCCGAATGGTTTTTTTAGTAAAGGGATCGATGAACTACCTATGAGATGGCAAAAGTGCATAGATAGCAATGGTACATACTTTGATTAAATAAATATATTATAAAAAAAAAAATCGGCTTTATGTTCCTCCCATACTAAACGCCAATTTCATATGTAAGGACCTAATATTTCCTTTAGTTATTTTACGGTTCTTTGAAGATGTACACTTTATTCATTTTTACTCCCTTTATATTAACTCGTGGAGTCTGCTTGCTTGCTTGCCGGCTTGCCGTCAAAAAAAACTTTGGATCGATTTTTGACCCTTTTCCCGTGATCCAATCGAGCTGAAACTTGGCAAGTAGACTCGTGGCGACGATCAAGAAGATCTATCAAATTTTCGTTAAAAAAATAATAATTATAGTATAATTTCGGATTTTTAGAAATTTTATTGGTTTTTTCAAATTGGAATCATTACAAAAGTTTGATTACTAGTAACGTCGCGGAATATTTTCTAAATTTGAATTACTCCGTCGGTATACATAATAGATACTTCACTACGAATGTCGAAAATGTAAATTGACTGACAAATGTTTTTATAATTTAATCTTCAAAGCATGAAGTGTCTTATCAAAGCTCAAAACATCTGGCATTTTAGAAATATATTAAATTACTGTAAGTTTAGTGTTATGTTATATGTTTTAATTCGTCTTTAATTGTTGTTATATTTTACAAAGAATGGGAGTATAATAAAAACTTGGTTTTTATGGGTTACTTTTTCAAAAAATGTTACCAAAAGGTTTCCGAGACACAAATGTGTGCCATAAGCCCACAACACGAATATGTGAACTGTTACGTGGTTTATATTTGAACTATAAACTGTTTAAACCCGACGTGCACGTCCGAGCGAAAGGGCGTAATCACGAAAACAAACTCGATCATAAAACTCTCGAAACTGGCTACAGAAGAGGCGCCGAGCTCCGCCGGGCAGGCCCGAATATGATTGTGTTGCAGAAACCGCCGGCCGCGCGGTAACTGTTCTCTAGGGGAGTCGGCGGCCATTCTTCCTCACACGCATTAGGGATGGGTAAATGAAAAAAAAATATCGATATATACAGAATCGATATTTTTAAAAAGTATCGAAAATAATCGATATACATTGTGAAAAATATATCGATATATCGATATTTATCGATATTATTTTTTCGAAAATGTAAAAAAATATCGATTATCCGAGAAAAAATATCGATGACCAAAAAAAGGTCGCCGGAAAAAAAATATCGATATATCGGGAAAAAATACATCGATGACCAAAAAAAAGTGAAAAAACATACCCAAAGAAAGGTCGCCGGAAAAAAGTGAAAAAGATACCCAAAAAAGATCGCCAGAAAAAAAATATCGGTTGTCCCAGAAAAAAATGTCGATATTCGATATATCGCGAAAAAATATGTCGACAATAAATATCAATATTTTTCAAAAAAAATATCGATATTTTGATATATCGATATTTTTTACCCATCCCTAACACGCATTGTTGGAGCGGCCGGACATGTCTTCGACACAACTTCAAATAATTAGTGACGTCTGCGGGCCTGTTCAAGACAACTGTAAAATATATTTTCTTTTACAAGGTCAAAAGATGTGAACACAAATTCACTCGGTTTAAATCACTGTATTTGGAGAGTTATATAATAATATACAGGGTTATTTGTAAAACATTGATAACCTCGCAGGACTATATTCCTACATTGATTATAAGTCGAAAATGTTCCAGCTATTATGACCTTATATCAATAGTTGAGGAGATGTGCGACATCAAAGTTTGCATTTTTTTTTTCAATATTTCTGACTTATTTTTTGTAAAACGTTGGACTATCATTACAGTAACTCATATCGATTACGAAAAATTCATTCGTTTCAATACAAGTTAAATAGAATGATAAAAACCCTGAAAAAATTCCAATGGAATGAAATTCGGAGGTTTTTATTTTTTTATTTGACTTGTATTAAAGGGAATGAATTTTTCATATTCGATATAAGTTATTGTAATGATAGTCCAACGTTTTACAAAAAATAAGTCATAAATATTGAAAAAAAATGCAAACTTTGATGTCGTATATCTCCATAACTATTGATATTATGTCATGATAGCTTGAACATTTTCGACTCATAATCAAGGCAGGAATATAGTCCTGCGAGGTTATTAATGTTTTACAAAAAACCCTGTATATGCAACAAAATTAGTGTTAGGGTTTAAAGTGGCTGAGTGACTTATTTTAAAGTATTTTAATTAAAAAGACGCATACAGAGATGTTGATAATACATACATTTAACACAAGCAAAAGATAACGGCTATATCAACTCTCCAATTAACTAAGAACAAATTGTGTAATAAAATTGAAATAATTTTAAATGTATAAATAATTTAATATTGTTTAGTTTGCAGTTTATTCTGAAGAAGGAACCGGTGGTTCCGAAACCGGTTGTAACACCAAACCGGAACGGAATAGTAACAACTAAAAAATATCGGTTTAAACCAAGAGAATTTGTGTTAAATTTAATTTGCAACGAATAACCACAAAGCAATAGCCGACCACAACAGTACAAAAGATTTACCTTAACCATAGATTTACCATTAAAGGTGACGATTTCTTAATTCAATCAAATATTTCGAAATATTTTATGATTGAGTTAACAATATAACAAAAGGAATATACAGGGATATTTGTAAAACATTAATAACCTCGCAGGACTATATTCCTGCCTTGATTGTGAGTCGAAAATGTTCAAGCTATTATGACCTAATATCAATAGTTAAGGAGATATGCGACATCAAAGTTTGCATTTTTTTTCAATATTCCTGACTTATTTCTTGTAAAACGTTGGACTATCATTACAGTAACTTATATCGAATATGAAAAATTTATTCCCTTTCATACAAGTCAAATAAAAAAATAAAAACCTTCTAATTCCAATTGGAAAAATTTCCAATTGGAATTTTTTCAAGGTTTTTATCATTTTATTTAACTTGTATTGAAACCAATGAATTTTTTGTAATCGATATGTGTTACTGTAATGATAGTTCAACGTTTTACAAAAAATAAGTCAGAAATATTGGGAAACAAATGCAAACTTTGATGTCGCATATCTCCTTAACTATTGACATTAGGTCATAATAGCTTGAACATTTTCCACTCATAATCAAGGCAGGAATATAGTCCTGCGAGGTTATTAATGTTTTACAAATAACCCAGTATATTTTTTAGTTAGATTTTTTACTAAAATATCGGTTTGAAAAACAGGGAAATATACAAAACAAATTAATTGTTGAAAGTAGCAACGTCAAATCAAGACTGCCCCAATTGATGGGCGATATTTCACCTACGACAGATCCATGTTATCTTGAATTATTACAATTACAACGATAGTCTTATTTTGCCCGCTATCAGCAAACCACAAATAAAATACTCGAAGTAAAATCGAATAAAGTGTTGAACTCTTTCAACAAATTTGCAAACGTAATAATATTTACTCCAGACCGAAATGAAAACAAGGACCCTCACCGTGTTGGAGACACCCCACTCGTGTTGGAAAGACGAGCACGACACCTGAGGACCAGGTATTGCTGTTTGAAAGGTTGTTCAGTATGAATATAAATCTTATACTTTTAGGTATACATACAGGGTTATTTGGAAAACATTAATAACCTTGCAGGACTGTACTCCTCCCTTGATTATGAGTGGAAAATGTTCAAGCTATTACGACCTAATATCAGATAGAAGTTAGGGAGATATGCGACATCAAATTTAGCATTTTTTTTTTCAATATTTCTGACATATTTTTTGTGAAACGTTGGACTATCATTACAGTAACTTATATCGAGTGTGAAAAATACAAGCTTTAGATGAACTTAGGAAAAAAAATTAAAAAAATATTCTTTTAATGCTTACAACCCTTTTAACTATTGTCTATACCTGAACGTTTGTTTACATTTTAGTGCCTTCTGATTGGTTGAATTAATTCATTCCAAACCTGTCGGTGAGTAAGAACTTCAAAATTGACGAAGTTACAATGTTATACAATAACAGTCGAGACAGATAAAATAGCAAAGATTGTTAAAAATAGCAATATATAAAAATATATCGTATATTATTAGGTTTAAGTCACTGTCACATCGATTTTTAAACTTTAATTTTTCACTACTTCTACTATTGTATTTTAGATACTTTTACGGTTTTATTGTAATCGAGTTGTTACAGAAGTCAGGGATTTGCCCAAAACAAAGTTGTTATCTCGTCAAGATCAAACAATGAGGCAATTTTATCTAAAAAAAAAGATAAACCTCTGAATGTTAAAAGAGGAAAATAATGTAAACACGAGATGAGTTATAAACAGTCTAATGGAGCACACATAAGGTAAAGGTGGATTGGTACAATAAGGACAGAGTCACTACAAAGGCTTGTGATGACCAAAGAAGGTACAAGATGTAAGAACTAAAAGCGGTTGAAATAAATATTTAGTAAAAAGGTGGTATTATTAATTCAATACGAGGCGCTGAACTATTGTACAAAAAGGGACAGGTAGGTAGTGGGTAGGGTTGCCTTGTTAGAAGAAATAGTCTGAAATAGAGTACATCTGATTTCAAAGGAGGTAAATTAAGTGGACTTACGGAGAGTAAGAGTATCATTTATTTCAAATTTTTGAAAAGGTATTTTTTGCTACTCTTTACAGCGCATAACAATTTTTCATGTACAGTTGACGGAAAACTTCTTGAATTTTTTTGGCGTAGTGGGGAATGCCCAGAAGCCAAAATTTGGGTCTCGTTGGTGGAATGATATGTGCGCAAACTTCCCCCCACTACGCCGAAAAATTTCAAGATGTTTGCCGGCTACTGTACGACTCCAAACATTCTAACTCTCAAGTTCACTTTTTCTTGCGACAAAATAAACGTGACCTCAAAACAACTTATGACATTGACGTCACAGATTGAGATTAGTGGGTGCGTTCAGAAACGTCCGAGTGTGGCTTGGGGAGTAGGGATTTCCAACTCGGGAATACCAGCATATTAAAAGTAAATAGTCGACTTTTTTGGTTACGATAATAGTTAATAATAATAATAATATTTGGATAATTTATATAGCGCCGTTTTCGGGAATACTCACCTCAAGGGCGCTTTACACAGAAAAATTATCTTACAAAACAACTTACTGCTAGAAAAGAAAAAACTTATAAACTACTACTTATTCACTAGGTGGCATACAAGAAATGGAATTAAAATTTAATACTATAATAGTTGGGAGTGCCTGAAAGAATTAGGCATTTTCGCGGAGTGCACAATAGTAGTGGAAAACATTAGCTAGTGTTGTTGTGGTCAGATTCTATAGGTTTTTATATGATTGTCTAAATAAATGCGTCTTAAGTTGTTTTTTGAACTGTGGTAAACTGTCTGTTTGTCTCAGTTTATTAGGTAGTTTGTCACATAACTTTGGTCCAGCCACCGCGAAAGCACGATCACCGAAATTAGTTTTGTGGGCGCGATTTACTTCAGCTAACCTATTTGTATTAGATGTCGATGCTGAGCGAAGTGTTAGTTGTCTATTATTTGCGGAGAATGGAATGCAGAAGTCGGTTATGTATTGAGGGGCCACGTTGTGAATAGCCTTATGCATCATATACGCGTGGCTGGCACTAGTATAGTAAAAGTTGTGTAAAAAAGAGTATTTTAGCATTCTCTGTTAGTGTTATAGATTATAGAGTACAATACTCTATTTTAGAGTACGGTTGGCAACCCTGTGAGTGGGTCTAATAAACAGTCGTTTAGCTGGGAAATGGTGTTTGGAGGGTGGCGATGATTTCTTCATTTGTTTATCTGTAAAGTGTCAGTGTAAATCCCTCGGCGGCTGTCCAGGGTCGAGCTGAGTTGGGTTCCATATTCGGCCATTAATAATGTTGCCACATAAATCGCAAAACCCGACACGGCGCTCTTTGTGCCTTCTGATATATTGCAGCTGGTCGGATATTTTTTCGGGGAATTTATAAAAAAACTAGTGGGCCTTATCTAAAGCTAAAGCTAGAAATGTGTACGATTTAATAAAGGCATTATGACGCTCGATTCGTGGATGCAACCGAAACAACATTCATCGGCAAAAAAATCTATATCAGCAAATAAAATATTAATATGCCATTTTATGATTATGATTCTCCCGCACATTGATTATTGCTAAATCATATTATTTACAAGCAGCGAAGGAATACTACATACTTACTTACTTATTTACCATCACGCCCGTAGGCAGAGAGGATAGAGCGCCATCTTCTGTCCTGACATACAACTCTCGCCTCATCCACATTCATACATCGTCGCATGCAAGCTCGCCGGTTGTTGAGGCTTCTAACGGTACCATCTTCCAGTATCTGGTTAATCTGGTCAAGCCACGTCTCCACGGTCGCTCTCTTTTTCTGGTGCCATCAACACATCAATTATATATCTTTTTTACCATTCTTGCCTTATTCATTCGTTCAACATGCCCAAACCATCTGAGCCACCCTTTTTTAATTCTATTAATTATGCTAAGATTAACTTTACATTCATTCCTAATATCCGCATTCTTTACTCTATCATAAATTGATCTGCCCCACATATGTCTGAGGGATCTCATCTTCACTGCATTCAATCTACTTTCGTTCCTCTTCTGCCAGCTCCATAGAAACGTGTGAAGTACACAACAAAGCCACGCGTAAAATATGGAAATGCAATAGAAGAACAAAAATGTTGAAAGAACTAAAATTAAAATCAGTGAATTTAAAATTAGACATGGATTATTGCCCAAATACTTTAATTAAAAAAAAAAAAAAAAATGAAATAAGTATTTACATTTTTACAATAAGTGGCGACAATATAAGACTACACAAGGAGAAAAATATATGTATTGACAAAACTGTTTTATGTACAAAATACTCAAAATTTTCGCCAATCTGCCAAAGATAGTACAAGACAGAGTGAACATAAAAGAATTTAAATTAGAGTTAAAAAACATTCAGAATATAAAACTTTAAGTGATTAATATCGATATGCTAAATATATTTTAATGTAACATCATGTATTACTAGGCCATATGTGGGGTATAATAGCAAAGGGAGCAATATCCAAAAGAATAATAAAATGTTTTGAATGCAGTCACCGAGGCCTACTAATTTAAAATGTACTGAATTTTATATTTTATATATATCTATCACTTCCAAAATTATGTTTCCTATAAATCTATAGAATATTTAGTACATTATAAAATCGTACTCCTCCACGACTGCGTTAATTTTTTTTTTGGACATTGCCTGTCTGCTTTTATACCCCGCATGTAATATAATATGAAATTAAATAAATATTGAAATAATAATAAATTTGGTAATAATTCAAGACTTGTTTCTCATTCCCTGTATTGTGTTGGAATATTGTATTTAAAATCACTTATTTTGCTTGTTTAAAAATCAGAAATAACCCATCCTTATTAATAATTTTAAAAATTACAGAAGTACAATAGGAAAATAATTTATGTATTATATGAGTATTTTAACACTCTCTTTCAGATGTTCTAATGGATTTTTTACGCTACGATAACGGTAATTTCATTAGTTTACTGCAATTGTTTTTGATAGCCATGGCTCAATGTTTCTAAATGTTTACAATACTTATAATTTACAGAACATATGCAGGTTAATTACAGTTCTATACATTCGTTAATTGTTTGGAGAATGTTCGAACATTGTAAAAAATATTTTTATCGTAAAATGAAATTTACTATGCGACACAATTATGAATGCATACTTATTATATATAATTAAACGGGTTATTTCTCCCTATTATTACAGGGGTCATTTAGAAAAGTCACGGAATATTAAAATAAAATAATTTAATTAGAACAATTACATTTACGAATTTGTAAAAACTATGAATATAGAATATATTGCGAAACCAAATTTTTAACATAATTAATAAGAATAAACTTAGTTTTCACCACTTTTGTATTGAAAAATATCAACATGTTTCAGAGCCCATGGCCCCTTCGTCAGAAGTCAGGATACAATTGTGAATTATTAATAAATTAATTAATTGATAAATTAGAAATTTTGGAAATAAGAAAAAGTATTAATAGTAAATTGAATATTATAAATAACCAGGTCCTTTTTACAAATAGTTATCTTCACGTTAAGTAGGTACTTTATTATTATTATTCTTTTTCTCTATATAGTTTTTTTTTAAACATTTTAATTGTCTCTACTTCTATTTTTGAATTTGACTAAGGGGCCATGGGCTATGAAACATGTTCATATTTTTCAAAGATGTGAAAACTAAGTTTGTTTTTATTAACTAATAATACTAAAATGTCACCACAATTTTTTTTTACTGTTTTTGTTTAACAAATTTTTAACAGTTATTCATGAACTTTAATATCTTGTATCCATACATAACAAACCTGCACTACACCATACTACCTAGCTACCATACATTCAACTTGTTAACTTTATTGGTCGCTAGAAAAAATGATACACATACAGATGAAAAATGATATGCATATCAAGTATGTAGTTATATTTTTTTGTTACATTTTTTTTCATTTATTCGAAGTGGTTGCATATTTTGATAATAAATTGGGTTCTGTTTACGTTGCTCGACTTGATTTGTTCCGGGCTGTCTACTCGTAAATTAACTCAGTTCTAGACTCTAGATAAACAGAGATTATGCTGAAGGGTGAGAAATGTTCCAGGTTGCCATCCTCGGTAAATTTGAATAAAGCGATAAATTAAACGTCTCATTTTAAAATAGATAAATTCACTTTTTTCATATTTTTCGGAGTTATCGTATAAATGATAAAGCCGGGCACACTTGAAAATGCAAGATAAGTATGTCCTTAGGTTTTCACGGTCGTTCAGAATCTTCTGTGTAGTGTTTTCTGGGATATTCTGCCGTGTATATATATATATTAAAGTATACTACCTATAATATAATATTTATTTTTGCAACTACTTAAATTCTTTTCTTGATTTTGTATGTATATTTTCTTTTCTTTTATTTTCTTTTAGATTTAGATTCTTTAATTGTCATTTTTTATTACTTCATAAATACCATATATACAACAGGTTTTTACCTAGTGTGGCAGTTATTAGTGTCTTGCATTAACTAATGTAAATGTAAATAAACAATAAATAAATAAATAAATAAATATGTGACCTCTCTGACCGACGTTTCGGATCCCATTGCAGGGTCATCATCAGGGCCGAAACGTCGGCCAGAGAGGTCACGTGCACACGGCAGAGTATCCCAGAAAACTATACACAGAAGCAAGGTAAGTAATTTAAATGGTAATTCTTGAAATAAAATAAAAACTTACTGTTATCTTCTAGTTTCCACAAAAAAACACACTTTCGTCCACTTCAGATTTGTATAAAATCTCAAAAATAATAATACTGCACAATTTTTTATTCACAATTAAAAATTGATTCACAGATTTTTTAAAACGTTTTATCTTATCGTGTGTCAAAAACGCGAAGCAAGCACTGATGTAAATATTTTCATTGACAGACACTCGTGATTTTGCGGCGAGCGGAGTGGTGTGCGGCGTGCGGCGTGCGGCGTGCGACAGGCGCGCGGAGCGAGCTCTGAATGACAGCGGCCAAGTGTAAACAAACGATGCACCGCCACTTGCCGCGGCCGCGTTCGTAAACGATAACCGGCGGAGGGGGCGGTGCGAGCGGGATGGAGCGAGCGGCGGCGGAAAGACCCGAGCGCCGGCGGAAGGGCCCGAGCGCGGCGGCTTCGCGCCTTCGAATTCGCCTCGTAGATTACTTTTGAATGTTGCCGGCAAAGAAAACAAATTATTATTATTTTACAATCAAGCGCCGCACTAGCGAAGGGAAAAACTTCATTTCAAAATGAAGACTACAACACACACACGTTCACCAGTTTGAAGACTACAAAGTGTACACTACAATTGTAGTAAAAACTACTTGAAGTGAAGCAATTGTAGTACTACGAAATGAAGTGAAGTAAATGAAGTGAAGTAATGAAGTAATTGTAGTATTAATGAAGTGAAGTAATGAAATGAAGTAATTGTAATAGTGAAGTAAATTTTCAAATGAAGTGAAGTATTTTTTTCCAAAATTTTTCAAACCATGGGGGGGGGGGGGTTGTTTCAGTTTCCAGAGATTTCTTCATATATCTACATCAACTTTCCACCAAAAATTTCACGTAAAAAATACACTATTTAAAGTGTGTTTCTCATACTTTCGATAACTTTGAAGTGTATGTACTTTGCTACTTTGTAGTGTTCGCTTTGAAATGAAGTGTGCTATTTAAAGTTTATACTTTCAATAACTTTGGTGTTTGTAGTTTGTAGTGTGTACTACACATCAAAATGTGCGAAGTGTGCGCTTCAATGTAGTGTAGTACTACATTGTAGTAGTGAGTACAGAGCGGACCCATCACTACATCGCACTCTTCCGTCTCGGGGGCAGGAAGAAAGGAAGAAGCTCCTCTTAGGCCCAAATTCAGAGTCAATACTTAGATGATTTAAAGGTTTATTAATCGAGAAAGAGGAAAGTAAGACAACGTGTGAAATTCTAGTACCTACCTAGGTGATGAATAATAATAATAAAAATAATATTTGGATAACTTGTATAGCGCCGTTTTCGCGAATACTCACCTCAAGGGCGCTTTACACAGAAGAAATATTATCTTACAAAACAACTTACTGCTAGAAAAGAAAAAAACTTATTTACTATTACTTATTCACTAGGTGGCATGCAAGAAATGGAATTAAAATTTAATACTATAATAGTTGGGAGTGCCTGTAAGAATTAGGTGTTTTCGCGGAGTGCACAATAGGAGTGGAAAACATTAGCTAGCGTTGTTGTGGTCAGATTCTATAGGTTTTTATAGGATTGTCTAAATAAATGCGTCTTAAGTTGTTTTTTGAACTGTGGTAAACTGTCTGTTTGTCTCAGTTTATTAGGTAGTTTGTTCCATAACTTTGGTGCAGCCACCACGAATGTTTAGAACAGGTACCTAGATGAGTTTGTGTACTTGGGAAGTATGTTTGATAGAAGAGGAAATGTTGAAAAAGATATCGAAAGGAGAGTGACCGCGGGGAATAGGGTGAACGGTGCTTTGAATGCAATAGTTTCTAATAGAAATATGTCTACCGAGGCAAAACTAGCGGTACATAATGGAATTCTGGTGCCGACACTGATGTATGGAAGCGAAGCCTGGAGCTGGCAGAAGAGGAACGAAAGTAGATTGAATGCAGTGGAGATGAGATCCCTCAGACATACGTGTGGCAAATCAATTTATGATAGAGTAAAGAATGCAGATATTAGGAATGAATGTAAAGCTGATCTTAACTTAATTAATAGAATTAAAAAAGGGTCGCTCAGATGGTTTGGGCATGTTGAGCGAATGAATGAGGCAAGAATGATGGAAAACAAGATATATGTATAATGCAAGTGTTGATGGCGCCAGAAAGAGAGGGCGACCGCGGAAGATATGGCATGACCAGATTAACCAGATACTGGAAGACGGTCCCGTTAGAAGCCTCAACAACCGGCGAGCTTGCATGCGAAGATGTATGAATGTGGATGAGGCGAGAGTTGTATGTCAGGACAAACGAGTGTGGCGCTCTATCTTCTCTGCCTACCCCCGCGGGGAAACGGTTTTATTTTGTATGTAGTGAAAATTACGCTTTTAAGGCGTACCTTAACCTTTAAATAATCTAAGTATTGACTCTGAATTCGGGCCTTATAGTCTTCTGTCCTGACACATAACTCTGGCTTCATTCACATTCATACATCTCCGCATGCAAGGTCGACGAATGTTGAGGCTCCTTACAGGACCATCTTCCAATATCTGGTTAATCTGGCCAGGTCACGTCTTTCGCGGTCGCCCTCTCTGGTGCTATCAACACTTGCGTCATGCAGAGTGTCTTGTAGCTAACAGCAAAAACTTCAGGGGGGCATTCTTCATTCAATTTTGAATAGAAAATATCATTGGGATGAAATGTCGACAGTTGTGGAGTGTTGACGGAAAAGTTTTTCGTGAATAATCAAAAAAAATTCTTTGCGATATGCAAAAGGCTTACGATAGTTATAAAGGAAAGTAGGTACGCTCTGGTTACAGGGTGAACAGTAAACTTACACACGAATTTGCATCCCTGTACGATGGAAGTACTGCGTGTGTAAGAATCATTAAGAATCATAAGAATCATCAAGAATGGATCATTTCAACCTTAGATTGATATCACAAAAATTTCAAATAGGGTTGCGTGGTGTTGTGTTTATGTTTTTATTTTCAGATTTTAAATTTAAAGTGACTGTAAAAGAACTGTTGTAAATGTTTGTAAATTGTCCAATGAAAATAAAATAGTTATTACTTTATAAGGTATTTAAGGAATTTTTAAGTTCTTCAAATTCGCGAAGCATTGTTTAAGGTTAGTTTTACCCGGCCACTATCATCGCTACCTATGGCATACCTTAATTTTCTTTAATTTATTTGGCTGGTCCTCAGCGAAAAGCATTATATCTTCCTGTATTTCCACGTGAAGTACCACTCTCTATTTCCTACCGATTATGGTCCCCGCGATCTAACCATTGTCTAATAGCAAATAGGGATGGGTCGTCCACGTCCGTCCATCGACGAGACGATCAACTAGTTGAATTCGTCAACCAGTTGATCTATTTTCAACTTTATAGATAAAAAAATAAATCTATTATAATTTTGTTTACACCACTTTTTATTGATATTTTACATGTTTCGGGAACAATGTTCCTTTTCTCAGATTGAGCCTTAAACTAAAGTTGACAAATAATACAGATATATTTATTTATTAATAATGTCACCACAAAGTGAAGGCCTGACTTTGAAAGATTTATTCTTCAATAAATTTCTAGATAACATCTCAAATGTAAAGTATTTTTAAATTATGTATTTATTTATAAATTTATAAATAATAAATAAATGTAAAGGTTTTTATCATTTTATTTAACTTGTATTGAAACGAATGAAGTTTTCGTAATCGATTTGAGTTAGTGTAGTGATAGTCCAACGTTTTCCAAAAAATAAGTCAGATGTATTGAAAAAAATTCAAACTTTGATGTCGCATATCTCCATAACTATTGATATTAGGTCATGATAGCTTTCGACTCATAATCAAGGCAGGAATATAGTCCTGCGAGGTTATTAATGTTTTCCATATAACCCTGTACACATGTAATGATATGTACCTAATATATTTTTTTATACACACATTACTGCTTTGTACTTATTTATATTTTTAATTTTTATACTCATATTTTAATGCTTATACCCAATACTTTCACTGCTTATATATGTAGTTTATATTTATATTTTACTGCTTACACCTGATATTGTTGTGTATACCTACTTCTTTCTTTATTATTTATAGAACGAAGTATATAAAACAGTATGTAAACAAATAAATAATAAAATATTTATTTTTACATATAAGCACAAGTAGCGCTTTTACTTTCCTCGAAACTATATTCCTTCGAAGTTCTTTAAATTTTAAAAATTAACGTAATAAAAATAGCCAACGATAGTCCGCGTAACGAAGTTGATGCGTCAACTAGTTGATCGTCTCGTCGATGGACGGACGTGGACGACCCATCCCTAATAGCAAACTCTGATGTAACAATTTTCTCCGTACCCCGACCAATCAGGGAAGTGCGTTCAAGTGCGTCACAGCTGTTGTACAGTACAAAGTTACAAAGATCTCCAGACGTTAACAATGGTATACTCCCAGCAACCGGATGACGACGTAATGACGTAATGATATTAACAATTATAGTAATAAAAATACATTTATCTTCAACCTAACGGCGCTTTACGTACGGCGTTATAATTGCTATCACGCAAGAGTGGGCACATAGGCAAAAGGACCAAAACGACTCTGTCCCGGCACTCCACTCTTGTTTCGACCAGTTTGATCTTCTCGTGCGGGCTCATCAAACGTCAAATGTAAGAAGGGAGAATGAATTGTTCACAGAAAGTTTAAATTTGAAATGGTTTATATCAATAATTAAGCTCGTTGTATTTTGTCCAAGAATGCTTTTTTCACAGTGAACTTACGGACTTTCATGCGTAGTTGTATTGCAAACATGTATCACGCCCTATAACCGAAAGATAACACACTAAAGATAATGGTTATGTCTCTCATCGTTAAAAAATGCACCGATCAAATGTGTGCTGTTTGAAGAACGATGCTAAGGAAGAAACAATATATTGAAGAACTGAAAGCGAAACTGTTACCCTAATGAATGGCTCTGACATAATTATTAAGAGTGTGTTTTTGAATGACTGCAATGTGCCGAAAGATAACACATTAAAGATAATGGTTAAGTCTCTCATCGTTAAAAAATGCACCGATCAAATGTGTGCTGCTTGAAGAACGATGCTAAGGAAGAAACAATATATTGAAGTACTGAAAGCGAAACTGTTACCCTAATGAATGGCTCTGACATAATTATTAAGAGTGTGTTTTTGAATGACTGCAATGTGCCGAAAGATAACACATTAAAGATAATGGTTAATGGTTAAGTCTCTCATCGTTAAAAAATGCACCGATCAAATTTGTGCTGCTTGAAGAACAATGCTAAGGAAGAAACAATATATTGAAGTACTGAAAGCGAAACTGTT
>JADDOH010006175.1:0-39315 GCA_016648135.1 Agrypnia vestita | reverse complement strand
TTTCGGGTGAAGTATTTAACTTTCAAGGTCCTCCTTCGATCGAGTATTGCAGGCTGCTTCATACTTCAATGTTTGCAGGAATTTGTCATAATTTCGATAGTTCCTGTTCGTGTTCGTGTTATAAACCTGTATAGTTAAGCACACAGATTAATAACATGAGCGCACAGTGTTTCTGACTAGATAATTGCTAACTGAGTACTCTTTGTGACAATTTTGCATCACTTTCCACTCGATTTGACATACGTGTTTATATTTACTATTATAACCCGTCATATGATTTGAAATTTATCGACTTACAGTGAAAACTGAAGGATTTTACATGAAAAAATTATCTCACGATAAACAGTTAACACCCGTTCATCATATCAAAATCGTAACACTCGCAGAGGATTTGGTATTGTTTTTAATTAACTATGAAACTCGGCTGTACAAACTTCTGTGTGCATTGGTTTATATAATATAATAGTATCTATTTATTTTGATAAACTTTTTTCTAAACAATATACTTACTTCTAATACCAACGTCACTCTGTATAAAGTAGCGCTTTTGCTTTTAATCCTTATTTTGAAATATGCGACTTGCATTCACACTGGAATTGTACTTTTTAAAAGAATCGTTTTATTTACAAGAATTTAAAAGAAGTACATTTTATAGTTTTTAAATTGAGGTGCAAAGCTTAAGGATTAAACTTTTCTTTAAAAATTTTGACTTTGGCGAGCAACACCAGTATATAGGCAATATAGGCCAGTATTAAAAAAAAGCGAAGTGGCGAGATGCGTAAATTATTTTAAAATACGCTTATAGATTATTTAACGTGTGGAAATATTACACATATCATTTTTTCAAGTTATTCAAATTAATTATTATTAATTATTTAAAACGTGCTTAATATTTATAATTATTAAATTTCATCTTTATGTATTTTAAAACAATATGTACGTACGGGACAAAAAAATTTCGGAAAAAATAATTTCGAAAAAAAATACTATAAAAAAGTGACGGACGTTACACGAACTTACGGAGACAGACAGATAGACGAACAGACGACGTAATTATTTTAAAATATTAAGTTATCGTTCGGTATCCCTGGTCCTAGATTTATTAACAATGTTGATAAAGATTTTTATTGATTTCACTTCCTCTTCCTAAGCCAACGCACAAAAAGTGTGTGAGGAAGCTTGAATGCCGTTGATCAAATTAACTTTTTATTTCATGCGTGTTGGGCTACGTTTGTGCTTTAACATGCAATATATTCGGCGCTTTATATAGGTATTCTTATTCTTCATGTGCCCTGTCGGGTCCCCCCGATCATCTGGGAGAAAGTTTCCCTGTCCAGGGCAGTGCGGAACAGCTCTTCCACGCTTCTTATCCCGGTCCACTCTCGGATGTTTCCAAGCCAGGAATGCCGCCTCCTTCCGACCCCTATATAGAGGTTATATAGGTAGCTGTATTAATTTATGAATAAGGTGGAATTTTTGTGAAAGCACTCCAGATCTAGGGTAGTAAGGGGTTATTAAATAAATGCGCGTGCGTCCACCTCAAAAGTAAGTCTGCTGTACTGCATAAACCGTCAAGCAACCACTACAAGAGAGCTACTAATAACTGATGCTTTGTGCATTATGTGTGCAAATTTATAAAATGCGGACTATTCAACATAATGGTTCAAACCGACAAAGAAATAAATGTTTATTCAATTCAATGTTTAGGTTTATTCAATGTTTACAGTGTTTACAAAACTAAATAAGCTTTTTTCATTGTTGCTGAGGGTAATTTGACGCCCTGCCTGCTACACTAGTAATTTACTCTATTATAGCAGACAGTGCTCTTCCAATAGTATATGTTCAAGAATATTAATAATTTATATAAAGTAGTTATTTTGTGAATCAATCTTATTGCCAGTAAAAATTAGTAGTAGTAATAATTAAATGTTTAAAATTTAATAATGGTGTTAATTCTATATTTTAAAGAAAGAAAAAAAATTATCTGAATTGGATATTTAATAAAATAAAATAAATAATTAAAAGTATTAAAAAAGATGAAAGTAAATGTTCATATATGTACTAGTATTTTTCAAATTTTGGTTATATCTTGGCTTTAAATAGGTTTTGGGCATGCTTTCTTCTCCTTTCATGCAGCCAGAATTTCAAGTTTTTAGCTTTGTGTTTAGATTGTTGAATATTTTTGGAGCTTGGAAGAGGTCAAATCTTTGTGAAAAGGTTTTGGTGAATTTGGTACAAGATAGTCGCAGTTCACCTGTGTCCTTGTTATGTGAGAGTGAATTATTTGTTGGTGATCTTGTTTATGTGGGAAAAAGTATTTTAAAGTGTTGAGTAAATATATTTGATTGATGTCCAGGACGTGACATTCTCTGAAAAGTTCTTCTGAAGGAAAACGAAATGGCTTTTTATGAAGAACTCTCAATACCATTAAATTACCTATAAAAAAATTACATCCTTAAATAAAAAAAAACAAAGCAATGAATTTTATAAAGAACTCTCAATACCATTAAATCAATCAATATATATATATAAACCCGTGTTTCCCTACCCGCCAAGTTTTCTCCACAACCAGCTACAACCAGCCACAACCACCCACCGGTGGTTATAGTGGTGGATAGCCCTTGGTGTCATATCAAAAATATGCGAGTTTGGTGGGGATGGCTGTGCGTGGGTGGGAGTGGGTGACCAAAATGTGCTTTCTAGCACATTGTTTTGTTATGGGAAGGCCGAAAATGCTTCAGATTATTTCAAAATAGGCGCGCCAACTGTGTCGGTGAGTCCAGAAGGTTCCGGAAAAACCCGCTCTAGAAAGTTCTGGAAGGAGAAGATTCTAGAAAATTCCCGAAAGTTCTATAAGGTTCTAAACAGTGTGTCTAGAAGGTTCCTGTAAATTCTGGAAGCAGAATGTTATAGGTTCGCGAAAGTTTTATGACGATCCAAACAGTGTACTAAAAATCTACGCGTGCGAAGCCGCGCGGGCACAGCTAGTTGTCGATAAAAAATTGCATCCTTAATTAAAAAAAAACAAAGCAATGAAATAAAATCGTTCTACTTGCATGTTAGATTCATTGTGAAACATGTTGAATTCTCGAAGCACATTTCTGTTTCCCTCTGCGGTATTCGGGAGATTATTTGCGGTGTCGAATTGAATTCACTCGGAAGTATCTCTTATATTGGTATGTGGATTGCAGGGAACGGCGAGCAGAGCGCTGTAACAGGAGCGGTGACATGCGGGTCCAGACGGCAGTCCCGATAGCAAATCGGGAACCAGGAATCCAGAGGAAATTAAATAGCGCCGTCTAACAAAGCACTTCGAAAATTTGAGGCGCAATTGTCACATTTACTTGGATTTTTATATAAAGCAAGTCGACAAAGTTTTACATCTCAAAGTGAAAATTTCTGATCACGGGAGGTGGTAATACATTCAGAAGAATCAGGGCTAAAATAAATTTTACTTCTATCCGAAAATTAAAAAAATGAAAAGGAAACACCATGCTGACATGGTGAACTATGCGAGTAATCTAAGCGCTTACCTGGGACCGTTTTATAGGCAATGGCTCCCATATCGGTACTGCTTATTCGTCTCCAGATTGGAATTTTTTAATGCGAAAGGTAACCATGAAACTCAACATTTTAAAAGTAAAGAGGGACCATACTGCTGCCATCCGAAATTCGTTCTATCGTGCAATTGTACTGGTATTGTACTTCTTTATTTTTTCAAAAACATTAAAATACTGGTTAGTTACTAAAGAGTTAAGGCTATTTATTATTCCTGTCGTTAGACATATTTATGTGTTAAATAAAACTGATTTTTTATATGGACCATATATTTTTCTGAGAACTCGACGTTTCGCTGAAATCTTATTCAGCGTTATAGGGAGAGCGTCGTATCACGGCGGAGGTGTGGGCCAAACTGATTATTTCTTCCGAGGTCGTAAATTGTATGCACTTTGTTGTGGAATGGACGACTTTTTCTACGATAGAGGTCGCCAGTGTGCAATATGTACTAATTACTTCTTCGGGCATTTCTGAGACGTATCTTAAAGGTGGAATCAAAGTCGTGAGAACAGGGCGCCAAATACTTGATAGTTTGTAACTGTCGTCTATATTGAAATTAGGATATTTGTATATTTCAATGGATTCTCTCACTTATCTAGATATATGCCGCGGTTCTGTTGACAATACAAAAAAATATTATCTATATCTTAAGGTTAATACACAAATTATTAAAAATCTACGCGTGCGACGCCGCGGGCACAGCTAGGCGTTAAATAAAAAAGTATAATTTTTAACATTTTATATTGAAGATAGAATATAGTAAAAATATTATAAAATATAATAAAACAATCTTGATATAAATTATTAAGTTTTTTTTAAGAAATTTTAATATTATGAGATATGCGTCTATTTGAACGCCTTCTTCCTGTCTGAATATTGGCTTAAAAAAATGTACGTACACGGATCCAGTGAAACAATTCAGGAAAGCAATCCTGTCTCATTTTTTTATTACACCTTATAAAAAACTCGTCCACATTCGCCTCAGAATTCAGAGCAGGTACCATATACGAGGATGTACACGAATGTGTATGTGTGGCGAGACCTCAGGTTGGACTTTTTACGGCCCGGCGCCGACGTCGACGCCGGCCGTAATATTATTGCGCGACGCCGCGCGCTTCCAACAGGAATTCCAGCGCCTTCACGGATCAACGCCATCCTGAGAGGCTTTTCAAATATTTCAGGCGAGCATACCTCCGCACGTTCGGGTGTTATTGGTTTATCCCGGTTCCAGTACTTTTACTGTTGGTAAAATAACTTTAATATTTTTTTTTATTTTTGCTTAAATTCAAGCTACATTACATGGTAATAAAACAATTTCCACAGTTTTAGTACCTACTGTATAGGTACTCTACTTTCTACTTTGTGTAAAATTTATTATTCTTCTTTATCTCGCCCACGCCCATGCCTGTATTGTCTTAATAATTTATTTTCATGTAAGGAGAAAGCGTTATGCTCTCTCCATGTGAAATTCTATCTCTCTCTCTCTCTCTCTCTCTCTCTCTCTCTCTCTCTCTCTCTCTCTCTCTCTCTCTCTCTCTCTCTCTCTCTCTCTCTCTCTCTCTCTCTCTCTCTCTCTGTCTTGTGTGTGCGCGTGCGAGTATCGAGATTCGAGTAGACGAGCATCTTGCGCGACAGGTTTTTTAACCTCAATACTGAACTCGTGGAAATTTTGTAAAAATTTATTTGTTATTTATGTTAATTTCAAATCATACGCTAGTTACATAGTAACTTGTCTCATTATTGCAATTTTGCAAAGAAAAGCATGTGTAATCAAAACTTAGAAAAGTAAGTTAGAAAAATTGTATATTTTGATACAAGTATTTTTTGCTGATAGAATTGCATTCGAAATTGAAGAAAAGGCGTAAAGAACTTCGTTCCTGACGGGATTCCTTCGACCGCATACTTGATATTTTATTTATGTATTTATAAATAATAATAGTATTTATTTATGATAACAGTACAATCTCACTAGGAATATATGTATGGAGGTGGGTATGATATACAACAATATTCTCACAAGACCACTGTTTAAAATTCACACTTTTTTTTTTCTTTATTTACTTTATTCAATCCTTAATATATGACCATTCTAAAATATTTGTATATCACCTAAGATGATTCTATATCTTAAGGTAACACAAACCATATCAGGTTTGATACACTGTGGGGTGAATACTTACGTATTATGAAAATACATATGTACATATTCACTAAATCGACATCTAGATAAAATAAACAAATGTTCTAAGTGCTCCTTGATGCAAATTTGGCATAAAATGTTAGTATTTTATCTACTGCAGGATTTTAAAATGTCATTTTAGAATGAATAACCCATTATTGATATAATTCAAGATTGTAGTTAATTTTGTTTCTATAAACTACTGTCGAGTAATTTTAAGTTTGAGAACTGTTGCTCGGAATAGCTTGCATAATTTATATCACCAGGTATACGCTCGTTTTATATGATTATATTTTTATGTTAGGTGATTTGAAAGACTAATTTATTCAGATTTAGATCAAATCAGGAATTTAGGGGTAGGAATTTGTCATTATTTTGTGTGCGATATTTTTTCAAGGCAGGGGTAATATTTTATAATATTTCCTTAAATATTTAAAAAATATAAATTGATTGTATTATTTGTATAAATCTACTTATATTATTTGATTAATTATACCTACATGTTTCGGAAATACCTTTCCATCCTCAGGGTATGTCAAAATATCAAAATGAATAATGTCTTTTGTTTTTTGTTTTTCTAAATTATTTGAAAATTTATTTTTAAATATTATTGCCGAAGTTCTTGATTACTTGCAATTACATAGTAAAATTCATATTTATATCTTAAAAGTAGAGCGGGATAGCCAAAGAAAATGGTAAAAGTTTCTATATGTTGGGCAGAGACCAAAAGAGTATCTGTACATAATTGAAAGGGAGAGTGTTGTGTATTAAAATTAAAATAGTTAATAAAATTAAACTAGCTAATCTCTGACAAGAATCATCGAAAACGCGTTAATAATCTTGTATATTTAATATGAAGCGTATAAAATATTTATTTTGATGTTGTTTTATCATACTTTAATATTAAAAGCAATCAGTGAAATAAAATGTTGTAAGTAGATGTCTATAGTAGGTTATTTATTCATTTTTAAATTTATAGAAAACTTAAAAACAACACATTTCCACATTCGTCGGCAGCGACGCTGCGCGATAGAAAAATTCCGCCTCCTGACATTTCCAGCCAACTATATTCAGCGAACCGACAAAACGTATTCATATTTTTTCTTTTTACTTGTTACGATTTCCATATGTTTTTCCAACATCCAACAAAGGGTATAATTCGCTCGATTCATTCGGCAAGTGAAAATACAAATTTCACAAAAGAATCGGCTGTGAATAAACGAACGCCGTGTTAGCTTGATTGCATTTTTCATGACAATACGGGCCTTAAAAAATATAAACTTGATAAAAATATGTGATATCACGATCCCTCAAATACACATTTATCTCACACCTGTATTTACATTCGTTTATCACAAAACAACACAGCAGAAATAGGTAGGTACTCATTTAAAAATACGACACAATATTTTTGTACCAGCAATTCATGGTTATAGGTTAGGTTACAGGTTAGGTTAGATTACATGAAAACATAACAATTCTACAATAACTGAGTATCTTTTCATTTGAAATAATAAGTAACATTATGCTTATGGTATGTTTTTTTAAAGAATATAAAGTTTGTAATATTATTCATATTCCTCAAGGGATTTCACCACCCGAGAGCCTGAAATTGGATATTTTTTAACAAAGAGGTGGCAGATTATTTAAAAATATATATTGACACTTATAAATGAACTAGTTTGTTCGTACTTGGCGTTGCATGCGTTAAGAATTAACTTAAAAATTAGTTTGTGGAAGGAAAAAAAGGTTCCATTGTGCAAAGCCTTTAGTAAAAACAAAGATTCCATTTGATCTAGGCTGGGGTACATGGGATATCCACGAGAGATGTAGCCTATGTTTACCCCGGGTTCTCAGGAATATGCATACAAAATTTGGGTCAGATCAGTCAAATGGTGTAGATTTGTATAGAAAGTAAATCTCGAGGAGGGGGGGGGGGGAGTAAAAGGAAGGGGTGGAGATGTCGCATATAGGTAAGCAAAATTTGTGTCAAATCGGTCAAACGGCGTAGATTTTTATAGAGATCAGACAGACATACAGATAGACATTGAGATATATAGGTATAGATTAAATAATTATTTCCATTTACAATTAGTACATTCCCGTGGAGTTCCTTCGCCGTGACTGAGATGCAACATTATCTAATGCACGTTTAACAGTGACAGAAAAAAGTTTAAATAATGAAATATCTAAATTATAATATATCTCATTTGTAAAAAATCCTTTTTGGTAATGTTGGGAGCAATTTAAAAATAATGTTTATTTTTTTTACTAATGATCCTTTTTAATAAATTATTAATAGGTTTAAAAAATCCACAGGCCTTATTTATTTAATTTCTAATTGTTGTGCATGGAGAATGTTGTATCTCCGTAGCCGTGAACGAAGTTCATCCGGTGCCACTAAAAAAAATTTTTTTTTAAATTATCTCCGTGTAAAATATCACACAATTTCTACCTAAATTCCAGGCTTCCAGGTTTGTCTACAAAGTGCGATATAGCCACCGATATGAACAAAAATATATAGGCGGCCAACAAGTGTAGCATATGGAAGCATTAAATGACTCATTTGCTGACCAGTAAGACTAAGAATCAGATTTGAAAAACATTATTAAAGGAGGTCTTAATATACGGATCTGAATGAATACTGAGAACTACTGAATGTACACACATTTCTTAAACTTGGCTAAATTTATGAATATTTTTCCCGATTTGGTAATTTATTGCTCCGTTTATCGTGGTAACCTTTTTCTTTTACTTCAGTGCATACGAGCCTTGTCTTTAGCGAAGGAAAAACTACATTTCAAATGAAGACTACAACATACACACGTTCACCAGTTTGAAGACTACAAAGTGTACACTACATTTATAGTAAAAACTACACGAATTAAAAAAATTGTAGTACTAATGAAGTGACGTAATGTAGTATTAATGAAGTGAAGTAATTGTAGTATTAATGAAGTGAACCATTGCAGTACTACAAAATTGTTAGTATTGTAATGACCTGTAAAAAGTGCTTCTTGAAAAGTGTACTACTAGAAAATATTCAAAACCATGGGGGGGAGGGGTTGTTTCAAATTCCAAAGATTTCTTCATTCGGTTCCAAAATTTTTCAAACCATGGGGGGAAGGTTGTTTTCGATTTACAAAAATTTCTTCATTTATCTACATCGACTTCCCAAAAATTTCACATAAAAATATACTATTTAAAGTATGTACTCGCACTTTCGATAACTGAAGTGTGTGTACTTTGTAGTGTCCGCTTTAAAATGAAGTGTACTATTTGAAGTATGTACTTTCAATAACTTTGAAGTGTGTGCAGTTTGTAGTGTGCACTACACTTCAAAAGGTGTGAAGTTCAATGTAATGTAATACTACATTGTAGTGGTGAGTACAGAGCGGACCCATCACTACTTGTCTTACTGAATGTTTTTCTTCGCGTGCTTCGTTTCTTGATGACTCATACAATTCAAAGACTGAAAGAAATCTACTGCGTTCTTCTACACGCTGTCCTCAACATCATAATCTACCACCTGGATTACATCTACTGTAGCTTTGGTTTTATGTAGATCAAGTGTCTCAAATTCTAAAAAACTTCATCATAGTATATTATTTTTCAAACTTCGTGGTCAAATTCGCCATCCCGCATAGGTCTGTAAACGTTGGGAGAAGTTTTCATTCAAAACTCAATATAATAAGAATATTCCTATCTTTAATTTCAAAATTAATAAATATGGATGATAGTTTAATAGAAAAATGGTAAATATTTCCATTTAGATTCATTATTTTTTTAAATATATTCAAAAGATTGACGACCAAGTGGAAAGCTGTAAAACTGCATGAAATGTTGTATTTATCCACCAATGTTTAGAAATTTTACGACAGTCGTATAAAAAGTTATTGGCTGTTTAATATTTGTGTATCTTCCAGACGATGTAAGACCACAAAGCAGACTGGAACGCTGCCCGCTCATCACGCTATTTTGAAGTCTAGACACGCTTATTTTTTTAGTACATAAGCGCCAAATATTCCTAACAAATAAAATGCATAATACCTAAATAAAAAAAGAAAACGTCTTACGAAATAAGAGTTTCCAGGAATAAATAAATAAATACTGATGGTCTCACTGAGACGAAGCTATTTAAAGGGGATAGCATGTATGGAAGTCTTTACCAGTCATCCACAGGCCTTACGACGTGTCTTGGCTGGCTTTAGTGATCACTCGACCTAATGCAACGTTCACCGATTTCACCCAAGGATAACCACAAACCTATCAAATTATTGAAGGTTGTATATGTACGTTGTTTTTGAAACTTTTTTTTCATATTTGATGGCTATGGCCATTTATAGTTGTTGTTATTCTCATGAAACACTATATTTAGGTACACCGCTAGATATAAATAAATAAGAGCATCGATACAAAGTCGCATAAATGTTTGATTACGTATTATTAAATTAATATTATGGCAGGGAAGAGGGATCCACTACACATCCAGGCCCCTACACTTTCGCCACCCATTTTCGGCATTTTTTTAATGCTAAAGTGGCCGTACTCAACGCCCGCTGACACTGGGAAAGTGAGCGGGACGGGGAGGCGTCCACACAAAACCTCTTCTCTGCCTCCAAAGCGCAGGAACAAATAATGATAATTGAAATATACTTATCATCCATTTAGTGGGAATCGCAAGTTACATATGTACAGGAAATGCTACAGTACAAAATGCGAATGAAAATATATTTTGGTATTACGGTTGGATTAACGTAGGTTTAACTTTATTACTAACCAAGTAATTGAGTGCTCTCCAGCCGGTTGCAGGCTGTATCGAGCCGGCCGAGATCAGTTTACTGCCACCACCAAAATCCACTTACATTCGGTTGCAGTGAGTTATCCGAAATAGTATCTGTAGGGAATGTAAACAAAAAGTTGTACAATATAAATGATGACAAAAGCAAATTTAAATAATTTATCCAAAACCTTGGCAAACCATGGTTATTTCTTCAAATTCCCTTTGTGACACTATTTTATAAATAAAACAATAAAGACTTTATTTTAACCACAATTAATTTTGATCTTAAAGTAAATCAACATGACAATTAATTGAATGTTTCGGCGTCAACTTTGTGGAAATCCATTATTAACAAATTATGAAAATAAATTTAGTGTTTTATGTTCATAATTTGTTAAATCGACATGTTTTGGGAGCGACGTACAAAGTTTTTCAGGACAAAAATGTACTAAAATTAATTTTCAAGTGAAGGCAGATAAATTATGATGGGCGGTGGTTTAAAGGGGTTGTGTTTACAACTCAAGTACCCACACTTTTGAATTAAATAACGGTTTCAAAATTTCGGTATCTAGTACCGACACTTGATAAAAGAGTAGAAAAAAACTAACCCATAAAAACCAAGTTATTATTATACTCCCTTTCTCATTTACTAGTGGAAACTGGTTTGGCGCTTAACCAACGCGTCGGGCTTCGGTCGGGCGACGGTACGAAAGGAAGTAATAAAAATTTCTAAAAATCCAAAATTATACTATAATCAGGTTCCGTGTCAACCAGACGCGTCGCAGTCTTACTCAGTTGTATGAACATTAAAATTTTCTGAAAATCCAAAATTATACTATAATTATTAATTTTTTTTAACAAAAAATTTTTTCTTTTTGATTGTCGCCACGAGTCTGCTTGCAATGTTTCAGCTCGATTGGATCACGGAAAAGGGTTAAAAATCGATCCAAAGTTTTTGCGTCAACCAGACAGACAAACGCCACGAGTTAATATAAAGGGAGTAAAAATTTACTTTAATTTAAAATAATGGTAGATTTAAATTTCCATAATTTTAATGGTTCTTTTTTTTATATTATATTTAATTGTTAAAAAAATTCCGCCTCCATTCAAATATTAGAAAAAATATATTTCAAACAAACATTGATAAAGTGATTGTAAAAAACTCGTTTAAAATCTCAGACACGTGTAACATATTATTTTTACTGAGAATATGTTTTTTCTTTACATTCTTTTATCATTCTTGTCTACAAAGATACTAAATATCCATAACAACGATATTTATATTACGCCCACACCAACTAGCCTCGTGTAAAAGTTACGAACATTTCTAAAGCGCTATTCCTAAATTTCAAGGAATATGTTTTATCGGGAGCCTCCAACAGAACAGATTTTTTATGAAAAATAATAACCAAAGTGTTCTGTTTTCGGATTGCTTAAATAAGTACTTAAAATCTTCTTTGATTTTGTATGCCAAGAGGATACACAAAGAGTGTAAAATAAAATATGTTTCGCTTATTTTATTTTTAGTTATTTGTAAAATATTTTAAAAAATGGATTTAAAGTTTCACATTTTTCATACCGCATTGCACAATATATATTACAATGCATTGATTAAAAAAATGTCCATAATTTCAGTCCAATAAATACACAATACAATAAAAAAATCTCTTCGTTGGCAACCGAATACCGCATGATAATCGGTCGGAATACACACCATTGTAGTTTGTAGTACTAGTGATGGGTCCGCTCCGTACTAACTACTACAGTGTAGTACTACATTACATTGTAAAAGCATTAAACAGCATTAAAAGCATTACATTAAAGTGTAAACTAAACACCTTTGGAAGTGTAGTGCACACTACAAACTACACGCATTTCAAAGTAATTTAAGTACCTACATACTTCAAATAGTATACTTTATTTAAAACTGCACATTATTACAAACTACACATTTCAAATCGCGTACTTCAAATATTAAATAGTAGTGTGATTTTTTTACATGTGAAATTTTGGCAAAGTCGATTAGATAAATGAAAAAATTTTTGCAAATTGAAACAACCCCTATAAAGGGTGGGGCCTTAAAGGAATATAAAAATTTTGGGACAGAATGATGAAATGCCCGGAAACTGTAACAAAATGGATTTATTGAAAATATTGTAATAGCACACTTTTCAAGGAGCATTTCTTGTAGGTGATGATAGTAGATACAATTTTAAAGTACTACAATTAGTTCACTTAATTTATTTTAAACTAAAAATGTTGTGCACACTTCGTAGTCTTCAAACCGGTGAACGTGTGTTATTGTCTTCATTTTTAAATGTAGTTTATCCCTTCGCTATGTAGTACCGATCGATTCAAACGGGACCGGAAAATAAAATTTAAAAAATGACTTGAGCTCTTAAATGTTATAAATAATTTAATTACGAAATCATTGTATAATTGATAAAGGACATTACATTTAATTAAGTATTTAAATGTAATGTAAGAATGTATCAATAATAGAAATTATCAATTTTAAATTAATGCATTTAACTGTAAAAAAATATTTCAATTTATATGCATGACAATCTGACACCGGACAGATGACCGATACTCGACGTCTCCGAATTTTTTTCATTTCAAAATAATTCTTTTATCGATCCCGGAAACAGTAGAGTTGAAAATATATGACGAGGTAAAAGTGAGGACAAGGAAAATAATTGATTATGTTATCATTAATATTCAAGTTTTCAAAAACGATATTTTAACGCAGTTTTCCTCAAAAAATATTTAATCTAGAAAATCTATTTTGAAAATCTATTCAAAGACTTTCTGAATACATTTTGTACAAAAGGCTTTTTTCTGTTGAAAGCTTCACACTGCATTCCAATTTACTATTCCAGCCACACTACACTTGATTGATTCTACAAATGCGGTTCTCTCTCTGGGAGGATTTTCCATTGAAAATGGAAGCACAAATAGTTTTTATTTTTTTCTTCCGGGTACCTTACGTCTTGTAAATACATGTTCCATATATTCTCATCACATTTTGAGGCTGCTAACAATTCTGAGTCTAACAAGAATACTAAACATCTCTTTATGTATTTTTTCAAATGTGTAAATAGATATTTATTGCAAACAGACGAAAAAAGAATCTTTCAATAGTTATGAAAGTGCAAGAGATTTTTTTATTTGTATATATGATGCTGCAAGATGATCTGCATCGTTTAGATATGTATTTAAAGGCACATTTTTTGAAAATTAATATCTTTACCAAAAATTAAAACGTCCATGAATGTTCAATTTTCTGCCGCAATTTACCAAACTTGAAAACTAGAACCTTGGAGCTTAACTCGATAGTAAATTGAATTTTATTAACATATCTAGCATAGATGATGCAATTCAAATATCTTATCAATTTTAAGACACTATATTTTTCGTATGTTTGTAGGATTCTGGAATATGCTTCTCAGGTATAGAAACCAGAATTTGCAAGTAGGTACAACAAGAAAATTGAAAGCGTTCAATACAGATTTTTAAAGTACCTTAACTTTCGCTCTTTTTGATCTCATGTAAGCAACGAAGACCCTGAAAATTTCTTTAACATGCAGACATTAATTTGCCGAAGAAATGTATTAGACTCTTTAATCTTAGATTTAAAATCTCACACAACCTATTTGGTAGTCCAGATCTGAGTTAACTCCTATAATTTCATATTCAAAATCACAAGAGCTAACAGCCACCTTCTTTTTACCAACCTCTTTGCAAGACCAACATTGAACAAAATCCTTCATACACTAATTCATTTAACTTAAATTACAACCATATTGATATTTTAAATTCAACTACACGGAACATAAAACAAAAATTAATTTAACAACCGCACCCAAACTAATTCACTCAATTTATGTTTCCATCTTTTCCCATCCTTCGTTACTTTATCCTAATCCTGCGTCTCACTCCACCCTCCCCACCGCTATTCAACGTATGTCGTAAACAAAATATAATTTATTTTTATCAACAATTTCTAGTGGAAAGTTCATAATTGTTTATATACCCCGGCGCAGGTCGGGGGTAGTTGAGAGACTGACATGCCCGTACAAGGCATTCACTATTTTTATATGTTTTGAGAACAAAGAACTTTCTTGAAGTTTGGCTGTATGCTTGTGCTGACGGGGCTCGCTGCTCGGGTTGGCACGGTACGAGACATCGACCTGTTTCGATGACTCGTGTACACTGCTGTGCCTCAGTTTATATCGCATATCAGACTCGCCACGTTTGTGGATGTGTGTGTGACCTAGATTGGTGATTATATATTTATGGGATGAGATGCCATACATATATATAAATAAATATTATGTTGGTATGAAGTAGTAGTAGCCTTAAATTCTGTTTTAATTTTATGATAATGGGCCAGGTTATCAGGTCATATTTTTCGTTTCTTAGTTATGCTGCAAAAATCAGCTTGATGTCTTTTATGTGGTAGTTTGAGTGTATCTTCTTTTATATCTAGGCCTAAAAATAATCAATTATCTAAGTATTTTACACTGAGATATATTTTTTGTATATCAGATCACTTTTTACATTAATATTTTTATATTACACATTTTGCATACTAAAATCAATAATTACCTAATAAAGTTTAACATATTAGATCCGAATCAGTATGGATTTCAAAAACACAAAAGTACAGAAATTCTCATGGAAAATTTTTCAAATCATGTAAATTCAGAATTAAATGACAAAAATCATGTCATTATACTATTCATAGATAATTCTAAAGCATTCGATACAATAAATCGGGAAACACTCATAACAATCTTGAGAAGCATTGGCATAGGTGGAAATTTAATTGAAGTCCTAGTGGATTACTTAACAAATAGAGAAATTTTAGTAAAAATTAAAGACACATTTAGTAATCCAAAATTTACGAATACTGGGGTGCCCCAGGGATCTATTCTTGGTCCACTACTGTATATTATTTATGTATCTACTATGTCTAAAATCTTTAAGTATGCTAAGCATTTTGTGTATGCTGATGATACTGCTCTTGTGATCTCCCACAAGGATGTAAGATGGGTGGAAAATTGTATGCAAGAAGATTATAATGCTTTACTTAAATGGTCTCATGATATGGGTTTAATTATTAATGCAAAAAAAACTAAAGTCATGCATGTAAGGTCACCTCATATAACTGTGACTAATCAAATAAATATTATTTCCCATAATTTTGATTGCTTGCATTCCGGAATTAATGCATCGTGTAATTGTGAAAAAATTGAATTAGTTAATGAATACGTATATCTTGGTATTACCATAGATACATTTTTCAAATGGGATATTCAGGTAAATAAGGTATGTAAGAGGTTGAGAACTGTATTGGGATGTATGCACAAGATTAAATACTATGTTCCGATACAGACTATGAAAACTATATATCAATCTTTAGCGGAATCGGTAATAAGGTATGGAATAACTAGCTGGGGTCTAACTTGCAAAAGTAATATTAGAAAAATTCAAAATATTCAAAATTCGGCTATAAAATTAATAAATAAAGAAATTGCTACTAAAGATATACAGGAACTCTTCAAGAAACAAGGCTCTATGCCAATTAATGCTATCTTGTGGTACAAACTAATTACACGATATCATGAAGATGGGACATATAAGCATAGATTGATTCATAAACATAGTACCAGATTTACGGTTAAAGAAGGACTACGAATACCGAAGGTCATAAATAAATATGGACAAAGAACATTAAAATATGTCATACCAAAAATATTAAATAAAATCCCATGTCGTGTCAAAACGGATATTAATAAAAAAGGGCAAAATACAGAATTAATGAATATGTTATTAAATAAAAGAGACTTATTTTGATTTTGGTAATATTTGTATTTTTTCTTGTATTGTTGTATTGTATTGTTGATTTGTATTTGAGTTTATAAGATCTATTGTAATTAATTAATATGAATGTATTTCTGGTAAATACAATTTATTTATATATATGTATTGATGCACCTACAGACAAATATCAACGTAATGTTTTGTGGGTCTGAGATGTAAAAAAAAAAATGTAATAAAAAAAAAAAAAAGTATTTATATTTTTTTAGAAGTTACGCCATGAGACTGACTATAATATTTTGATCAATATCTACCAGAAAGTAAGTATATTTATGTAAGTATACCAAGCACTGTCGTAAAGTTCACTCAGCCTCAAATAATGCAATATTTTGAGAATTTATAAGAGATTTTAAAAATATTATCTTCTTCGGTAAAGGCGTACGTATTAATATTCTTCCATATCAAACGCATCTTCTCAAAGTGGAATTAACTAAAGCACTGTATTTAATTAAATTGATTTCTTCGCAATTATTATTATGTGTACTCGTAATTAAATTAAAGAGAAAGAAATAAATAAATTCATTTGCAGTCGTATACATCTTGACAAAACTTATTTGTCTATTTTTTCAAATCGCGTAAAGGCTGTTAGATCTCCAAGTATCAAGCTCATCGCCTCTGGGGTCTCACGGACTTCTCAGGTGTCGAGCCGAGTTTGGCCAATTTCTAGACGTACTCTGCACTCACGTCGCAGTGAACAAATATTAGCTCCGGATGTGGAAATTGCAGATGGTACTTGTTTTGTTTCCCGACAGTATAAAACCAGGCTGCTTTGTCAACGGTTCCGGCATATACCTGTTTGACCTTTATGCCTTATCCCTCTCTCCGAGTCCTCCTTTGGGACGACCGTGGAATGGCTTAATTGATATTTTGTTAATTATTATAAATTAGAAAAGTCTCAAATTCAAAAATCAATTTACCTATGTGGGAGACGTCTAAGGAAGTCTTTAAAGGATGGCCCAGAGCTTGTGACCTGTATGAGTTGGTTTAAGTGATCACTTTATACAATGCAACGTTCACCAATTCCACCCTAAATATACACACATAATCAAATTTTTGAATTTTGTATATTTTGCCAATCAGTTTAATCTTCATGTATACATTAGAATTAGGTACATATATATGAAAGAAATATAGACTAGGGATGTTTCTATCATAGCCCATTCTAACTATGATAGAGACATTCCTAGTTTTTCTCATGAAATAATATACCTACATGTTATGTTATATTTCATTTCATTATGTTTAATGCTTATAAAGGCTTATTATACCTACTTAATAAATAAAGATGTAATATAAGTATAATGTTTTTTAAGGTAAGAGGTTTGAATGTTGAGTTTAGAAGAAGATACCTTTCTACTTTCTTTCCCCCTCCCGCCCTTTTCTTTTTATGCAATATCATAGCTGTTGATATTTTATGTATTGTTCGTTAGTTTAGTTTTAATTTTATAATTTGTCCTACTAGTTAAAAAGTTTAATTATTCATTTACATATTTTTTTATTTGCCAGCTTCCAGGATATTTTGCTGGTCATACTTTAAATGATTAGACACATTACGTATTAATCTATCTACTATTTATTTACTTGTAATATATAATTGTTTCCATAGATTTATATTTATTGTATAAATATTGATAACTGATGACCATAGTAGATAACCAGTTAACACGTTATTAAGAAAACTTATATATATTTATTCTACATTTTAAACGCTGTGGGAAAATGCCACTGTAGAAGAGTGGACATGAAGAGACTTCTTAATTATTTAATTCATTCTAATAAAAACGATTCTTATGAATGTTTATGTTACAGTCAAAATCATATTTATAAACATGTCTAGCAGCTAAAATATGATGTCTTACCTTCTATCTATACATAAAGGATAATGTATCATGTTACAAAATGAGGAAGATCAGGACATTTAAAATTTTTCATTTTTTAAACTTCGGATAGTTTGGAAGTGATAGAATGTAGGTAGGTACCTACGTTATTATTTTTAAATTGTTTGAAGTTTGAAAGATGCAACATTTTAAAACAAGAGAAAGTTTGTGTTAATATTAGTAAAACAGAAAAAAAAGAGTTCATTTGTTTTCTGAAAGCGTCTTGTATATGTTGTGTTGTTTTCTATAATAATGATAAAAACAATTAATTTTCAAATTGAAAATCAATAACGATCACATAGATCACCCAGTTTCCGACTTTTTTATTTTTTTTCTGCAAGTGTTGATTTTTCGGAAATTTTCCGTGTCAAAGAGTTTCGATACAGTTTATATAAGAAAAACTCAGTTTTCAAACTATTTTTTTTTTCATTTAAGTTGGTTTATTTTAGCAAGATTAAGTCAAGATGTACATCATAATGTACATAAGACGAGCAAAACGAGAGATGGGTTTTTATTATATTTGTATATTTGAAATTTCAATTTACTTGAGAAAATACTGCGGCTTAGAGAAAAAATTTCTTAATTAACACATCAAAAGAAATCTTGCCGTTGATCTGGCTGAAACAACTGTTTTATCCAAAAAACATCGCGAACAAAAGTGCACCAAATATCAAAGCGAGATTTTATTTTTTTTCTTGAAAGGAGCTGGCGAAAAAATATTTTCTCGGTGCAGCTGAAGCCGTCCACGAATTTATGGAGTCCTCGACCTCCGTGGGATGAGTCCGTTGAAACGCTGGTCGTGACGTATGCATTGGGAGAAATATTCTCCGGTCTGATGCCGGGCTATTTGCTCACAACGGACGTATAAAAGATGGTAAGAAAAAGTCGTAAGTTTTTGTAGAATATTTGATTTACGATCACACCGAGGGATTTAATCAAACTGCGGTGGAACGAATGGCGCACTTGAAGAAGATTGTGCAAGAAATGTTTTTTTTTTATTTAATTTCATCTTGTGTTTGAAGTAGGGATGTTACGATTGCGTTCGCATTCGTATATGCGAATGATTCGCATCATTTCAAACACTCGCATCAACACTAGCATTCGCATAAAGGTACAGATATACATGTTACACATGCTTATTTAGTGGCATGCTAATGAGCATGCCCAAAGCTAACAATCAAACACACATGCTTATTAGTGGCATGCTCTTGTCATAGAATAGAGACGCTCTTGTTCAAAATGGAAACATTGCAAACTGAAATAGAAAATTCAAGGGAACCAATAAATCAAAAAAGTTTCAGAGTTTCCATCCGCACATTTTTGATTTTAGTTTTTATAATTTTTATTGTAAGATTTGAATCATTCACTTCTAATAATAAAGTTCCATAAACATTATTTCTCACTTTATTATTTTTACACAACGGTGACCGAGTATTCCACAGACATTCGTTGATTCCTATAATAAGTCACGAAAAGTAATGTTTTATCTTCTCCCCAACGCGCCATATTTGTTTCATCTGTCGCAGACTGAGAAGATCGTATTGATAATACTAGTAATGACATAAGCGTGCTCATAATAAGCAAGCCTGTTCACGCATGCTCCAAAGATACCCCTTCTCTATGGTGAATGACAGTGGCATGCTCGTTACTAGCAATGTGCGTACATACGTGCCACTAATAAGCAAGGCCTAAAGAAGGTCGATACTGCGCATGCTCACGTGTCACTAAATAAGCATGTGTATCTGTAGCTTCAAGCAATGCGAATGTTTAGCGAATGCGAGTGTATGCAGGTCGAGACAGGTAGGAGTGCGCGGAGCTTAGCGGGTCATCATCGCGTGTTTGTTTCTAGTTGTCACTTGTCGATCAATCAATGCAGGTATTGTGATTAAGTGATAAGAATTAACAAAGTCTCGAGTTGTGGGTTATTTTGAGCTAGGATAAGTTATTATAAATAGTTATTTAGAACTTTATTTTTGTGTCATGGTGCCGGGGAAGAAAAATGAAATATGGCGGTATTTCACACCTATTGATCGAGATCGTGCGAAGTGTAATATTTGTGAAAAAGTATATTCATGCATTGGGAATATAACTTCGGGGCTGTGAATTCATTTGAAAGTCATTCATGCCGATGAGTTCGATATGTTAATACGTGCTGAAACAGAGGTTCAGGCTTCTAAAATGATCATTCCTCCGGAAACGACACTGAAAGAGGCTTCTGAAAAACTGTGTAACCTTATATAAATAAAAATCGATGATTATAATCATACCTTGATATTTCTTTTTTGGCCTTTCAAACACTCGTATTCGCTAATGTCTAAAATATGAAATTGGTAACATCCCTGGTTTGAAGCAGTCTTTGAAGTAAATTTATTAAGATAAGCCCTGGAGGGTGTTTATAAATAAATAAATAAGATAAGATAATCCTCAATCCTTTGGTCGAAATTCAAGATCACAAGATCACTGATTATTTAAACGCAGACCAGAATCTAGCAAAACTAATCTACTAATCGGAGCAAACGAACTGCGACCACACCATCTATTTCATTTTATTTTTCGTTAAGAGAATTTCTCATAGATCATTAAATTTGTATACTTATTTCTTAGGATCCGGCGGGTAGCAGAGGCGACATTTCCCCCTTCCTCCTTACCAAGCCCTCCTCCTGATATATTTTCTATAAAAATCTACACCGTTTGACCGATCTGACCCAAATTTTGCGTACTTACATTTTTTAAATCCGGCGCGAAAAAAAGGTGACATTTCCCCCCTCTCCTTTACCCCACCTTCTCCTCCTGATATATATATTATATACAAATCTACACCTTTTGACCAATCTGATCCAAATTTTGCAATCTTATTCTTTAGGACCCGGCAGGTAACAAATATGATATTTCCTCACTCATCCTTCACTCCAACTTCTCGCATTAATATATATTAAATACGAATCTACACCTTTTGACAGATGTGACCTAAATTTTGCATACTCATTCATTGGGACCCTGTGGGTAAAATAGGCGACATTTCTACCCTCCCCCATCAACCCTTCTTCTCCCCCTGACATATTTTCAAAGCAATTATGTACTGTTCGACCAGATTTTATAAACATACGCTACGCTGGAAATTCTATCGATCCCAGCCTATATTAAATGGAAAAATTGTTTTTTTTTGGAGGCTCTTCTAAACAATGGAACTTTTGTTTCCTCCTATAAACTAATTATTAACTAAATCCTTAATCCTAGCTTGCTAGACTAGCTGTTCATATCCGTGCAACGCTGGGTATGAACAGCTAGTCTTTTATATTTTTTAATTATTTTGATTTCAACCCTAGAAGCCTAATCTATCTTGGAGGTACATAAAGCCTTAACATACGTCTCAGAGGCGTACATATATAAATGACAACCTGTAGGCTAAAATATATATATTTATGTCATATTATTCGAAGGAAGTTTAAGTTTGGGATATTAACTAATAATTAAACACAGATTTATTAATGAAAACTATAATCACAGTTATTATTACAACAAAATAAAAAAATACGCTTACCTATATTCAAACTAAAAAAGTCAACTTTATTTTTAGCGAAATTTAAAGTAAATTAAATTTTAATAAATATTATTATTAAGTTCTACGGGTTAAGTATTTTTATGTGTTACAGCTGTTTCGGCTTGTAAGGCCATTATCAAACAGTGGATATACCACGTACAAACGACTTATTTATACAATTTTAAGTTACCCCTTCCCCTTTAGAGTAACTAGATATTTGTGGTGAAGCCCTGTAGTAATGTACGTTTTTTCCCGGGCACTTATCATTAAAGGTGCCTCGGTTGACGTTATGCTTAATTATCAAAATTCCCCGTTTTCTGCAAGTGTTATTTATAAATATTATTTTAATTTATGTCTTGATTATTGGTTTTTTAAAAATATTTAGAAGTGGAGAGAAGATCATTTTTTGTTGATTATTTAAAAGTTTAATATTTGGATCCTTTTTATATTTATTTATTTCTAGTTGCTCAAGTAAATTCATCCTAAAACCTTTTGTTTCTATATGTAAAGGTTTTGGTTCGTTATCACCTTGCGGGACGTGGTTTTCATTTAATAAATGGGCCGCAAATTTTGACTCTAAATTTTTATTTTTATAGCAGCGCATGTGTTCCGCGAATCTAGTTAAAAAAGACCTTCCCGTTTGTCCTATATATGTGGCATTGCAATCTTTATGATTACATGTTAATTTGTATATGCCACTGTTTTCTAATTTAGGTGTTTTGCTTTTAGAGTTTTTGAGGTTTGTTCCTATATTGTTATTGGTTCTAAAGGCTATTTTTAAATCACACTTTTTAATTTCATTAGCTATTTTTACTAAAGTTGGGCCGAAAAATTCTATGCATGCGTATTTATTATTATTATATTTCTGATTAGGGTATATAAGATTAATTTTATTTTTGTATTTTTTGTTTCTTATCATTTTCTCTATGTCACTTATTCTATAGCCGTTATTAGTTGCAATTTTTTTGATAATTTCTATTTCGTCTGTATATGCTTTTTTACTTAGGGGAATACTGACGAGTCTATGCACCATAGAGTGGTAAGCGGATAATTTATGCGACCATTGGGTGTGCTGATTTTACATTAATTGTTGTATCAGTGAACGTTGGTTTCCTAAATATTTCGAAAGTATGTTTATTATTGTATTAACCGATTATTAGATCCAGAAAATTTATTTTAGATTCAATTTCATGTTATACCGTGAAGCTAATCTTTTTGTTAATAGTATTAATCCATTTAGTAAATATGTCTAGTTGTCTGTTGGTGCCCTTCCAACATAAAAGAATATCATCTACATATCTGACATAATATATAATATGTTTAGCTGATGGAGATTCGAGGATTATGTTTTCTACGTGGTCCATAAATATTTCCGCTAGAAGTGGGCTCAGCGGTGATCCCATGGGAAGACCATCCTTTTGTTGAAAGTAAGTTCCATTAAAAAGGAAATAATTTGTTTCAACGCAGATTTTAATGAGTTCTAATAATTCTTTTCTAATTACAGGATTGATATTAGATTTTTCAAGAATATTTTCAATGATTTTAAGGCATTCTTTAATAGGTATATTACTAAAAAGGCTTTTAACATCTAAAGAGAGAAATTGACAATTATGTGGAAGATTAATGTTTTTAATTTTATTTACGAGTTCTATAGAATTTTTGACGCTGTATCGTGGTGAAAATTTGGTATATTTTTTAAAAAGGAAGCTCAGGTGTTTCGCTAATTTGGCTGTAGGAGCATTAATAAATGAAACGACGGGTCTAATGGGTATATTGTCTTTGTGTATTTTGGGTTGACCATATAGAGCTGGTGCTCTCGGATTCATAACCCTGACTTTTTGTCTAAACCATTTAGTCGGATATATAGTTTTACAATTATTTATTAAGTTGTTAACTCTATTTGTAATTTTAGTTGTTGGGTCATTTTTAAGAATTTGAAAATCTTCTGGCAACAAGAATTCTTCTACTTTTTTAATGTAATCTAATCTATTAAGGATCACAATTGAGTTGCCTTTATCGGCTTTTGTTATAGTTAAATCATTATTATTAATTTTGTTTTTAATATCGTTTAGAGTTTTTGTTTCTGTACCCGTGATATATTTATTTTTAATATTTATCGTTTGAAGTTCCTTCTTTAAAATATCTGCGGTAACGTGTTTTATTAAATTATTATTTTTAACTTTATACAGAGAAATTTCGGTGTCAATAGCTAATGATTCTATTTGTTTAGGTGTTATTTCAGTGGGAATTTTATACTTAAAACCTTTATCTAGTAGGTTATTTTCTTCTGTTTCAAATTTTGTGTTAGACAGATTCAAGGTTTTATTATAAAATGTAATATTTTTGTTAGGGGGCAATTCGGTTTCTAGATTTTGATACACGCGAACATATTAATGAAATAATATTTGAGAAATTTAAAATTCAACAGAAAAAGCTTAAAAACCTTATTGATAATAAAAATAAAATCACGAAAGTAACCGAATTGCCCCCTAACAAAATTAAAATTAGCCAAATTAGCGAAACACCTGAACTTCCTTTTTAAAAAATATACCAAATTTTCACCACGATACAGCGTCAAAAATTCTATAGAACTCGTAAATAAAATTAAAAACATTAATCTTCCACATAATTGTCAATTTCTCTCTTTAGATGTTAAAAGCCTTTTTAGTAATATACCTATTAAAGAATGCCTTAAAATCATTGAAAATATTCTTGAAAAATCTAATATCAATCCTGTAATTAGAAAAGAATTATTAGAACTCATTAAAATCTGCGTTGAAACAAATTATTTCCTTTTTAATGGAACTTACTTTCAACAAAAGGATGGTCTTCCCATGGGATCACCGCTGAGCCCACTTCTAGCGGAAATATTTATGGACCACGTAGAAAACATAATCCTCGAATCTCCATTAGCTAAACATATTATATACTATGTCAGATATGTAGATGATATTCTTTTATGTTGGAAGGGCACCAACAGACAACTAGACATATTTACTAAATGGATTAATACTATTAACAAAAAGATTAGCTTCACGGTAGAACATGAAATTGAATCTAAAATAAATTTTCTGGATCTAATAATCGGTTAATACAATAATAAACATACTTTCGAAATATTTAGGAAACCAACGTTCACTGATACAACAATTAATGTAAAATCAGCACACCCAATGGTCGCATAAATTATCCGCTTACCACTCTATGGTGCATAGACTCGTCAGTATTCCCCTAAGTAAAAAAGCATATACAGACGAAATAGAAATTATCAAAAAAATTGCAACTAATAACGGCTATAGAATAAGTGACATAGAGAAAATGATAAGAAACAAAAAATACAAAAATAAAATTAATCTCATATACCCTAATCAGAAAAATAATAATAATAAATACGCATGCATAGAATTTTTCGGCCCAACTTCAGTAAAAATAGCTAATGAAATTAAAAAGTGTGATTTAAAAATAGCCTTTAGAACCAATAACAATATAGGAACAAACCTCAAAAACTCTAAAAGCAAAACACCTAAATTAGAAAACAGTGGCATATACAAATTAACGTGTAATCATAAAGATTGCAATGCCACATATATAGGACAAACGGGAAGGTCTTTTTTAACTAGATTCGCGGAACACATGCGCTGCTATAAAAATAAAAATTTAGAGTCAAAATTTGCGGCCCATTTATTAAATGAAAACCACGTCCCGCAAGGTGATAACGAACCAAAACCTTTACATATAGAAACAAAAGGTTTTAGGATGAATTTACTTGAGCAACTAGAAATAAATAAATATAAAAAGGATCCAAATATTAAACTTTTAAATAATCAACAAAAAATGATCTTCTCTCCACTTCTAAATATTTTTAAAAAACCAATAATCAAAGACATAAATTAAAATAATATTTATAAATAACACTTGCAGAAAACGGGGAATTTTGATAATTAAGCATAACGTCAACCGAGGCACCTTTAATGATAAGTGCCCGGGAAAAAACGTACATTACTACAGGGCTTCACCACAAATATCTAGTTACTCTAAAGGGGAAGGGGTAACTTAAAATTGTATAAATAAGTCGTTTGTACGTGGTATATCCACTGTTTAATAATGGCCTTACAAGCCGAAACAGCTGTAACACATAAAAATACTTAACCCGTAGAACTTAATAATAATATTTATTAAAATTTAATTTACTTTAAATTTCGCTAAAAATAAATATGGAGTTCTACAAATTAAACACAAAAACCATAAATAAAAAAGTCAACTTCTCAGAAATCAACTGAAACATATATTTTTTTAAGACAATCTAATATTTTTTTAGCATTTATTACTTATTCCTAGGACATACATTAAAAGTAATCAGATTTTTAATGACTAGCTATAATTTAAGCGCAATTTACACGGACATCAACTTTGTGTTCGCAACTTACTGACTTTTTGCACTTAAAGCACACTAATTTTTACATTCTCTTTTTTTTGTAAGAGCAAAAAGCGCATTATTTACGTTTTTTGGGCTCAGGTTCTCCTATCTAAAGTTGATTACACATGCAGCATTCTTGTAAAGGGAAAACCTCTTCAGTAACATAATTATTCTCATCTTCGCTTTCAACGTCGTCCTCGTCTTCAGAAGCTGATTCTCCTAGAGAAAGATTGCCGAAATATCGTCACTGTGTAATCTATTAGACCGCCACATATTTATATCTGAAACAATGCCGAAATAAACATAAAATGTACAAAAAACTAACGAAAGTATAATCACACAATCTTAGTCCAAAGTTATACAAAGCCTAAACATACGTCTCGCAGGCGTGTTGTACGTCAATAAGTCAAAAATGGCGGGACTTACCTTACCGACACAGGCACCACCGGCAAGCTTCCGTGGGCTAATGAGTTGGTTAAACAGCATGAGGCACTAAATTCACCCGTTAGAAAGAGAATTTTCGATTTCGTGTACGCCTCGCAGGCGTAGATTAGGCTTCTAGGGTTAATTATTTATATCTGTGAGATATCATTAATTTATTATAATTAATGATGAACAAAATTCACTTATTGCAATGTGTGTAATTTGAATACCGATACTAAATAAATATTGCGAAAATATAAGTGCACACATTATGTACTACTGCTATCTGTAAAACGACGAATAGATACTTTAAATGGTAGAGAATGCAAAGTTTTTAATATTAGAAACTGTTGCACGATTTAAAAAAAAAGGATAATATCCAAATGAACTATTGAACTAAATACGTGTATTACAGAAGTGACCTTTATAATACATTTTTTATTCTTTTTAATGTTACATGAAATACAAAAGCTTAATGCATGGAACCTTCTGTGGCATTTTGGCTTTCCACTGAATTATGTAACAAAAGCTCCACGCTAGAAGGCTATTGAATTTAAACGTACAACCTGATTTACTGATATGAACTGAGAATTTCTACCATTTGACCTGTAAGAATGTTTTCTGGACCATATACAAATAAATGAATAATTCCGAGCAATTTGTTCGTACGTAAATTTTGTTCATTTCAAAAGATATTTTTGGGGTTAGATTAAAAATATTAGTTTCAGAATTCATGTTCATAGGAATGGCTGAAGTATCTTAACCGTTATTGTGTATTATTGAGTTATTTATTACTAAGCTTATATTAGCTTCACCTGTATGTTTGGACGAAATCTCTTAATCAATATTTCATCCGCTTCCCAATATTCAATCGAGCTGAAATTTTGCACACATAATTACTTATTCTCGATGACGATATATAAATCAATCAATCCTAACTACAATTAGATTCACTAATAAATTAATTAATTCATCAACATTTTATATGGGAAATTAAATTACATGAAAAATATTTTTTTAAAAAGTAACCCATAAAAACCAAGTTTTTATTATATTCCCTTTCTTTGTAAAATAAAACAACAATTAAAAATGAATTAAAACATATAACATAACACAAAACTTACTGTAATTTAATATATTTCTAAAACGTTTTGAGCTTTGATTGACACTTCATGGTTTGAAGATTAAATTCTAAAAACATTTGTAAGTCAATTTAGATTTTCGAAATTCGTAGTGAAGTACCTTTTATGTATACCGACGGAGTAATTCAAATTTAGAAAATTTCCGCGACGTTATCGGGCCGCCGTTGCTAGTAATCAAACTTTTGTAATGATTCCAATTTGAAAAAAAAAACTATTACAAATTTTAAAAATCCGAAATTATACTATAATTATTAAATTTTTGTTAACGAAAATTTGATAGATCTTCTTGATCGTCGCCACGAGTCTGCTTGCAAAATTTCAGCTCGATTGAATCACGGGAAAAGGGTCAAAAATCGATCCAAACTTTTTTCGATGGCAAGCCGGCAAGCCGGCAAGCAAGCAAGCAGACGCCACGAGTTAATATAAAGGGAGTAAAAAACACATTTCTATTCAAATCCACTGAAAAGTAAAAAAATTGCTTGAATCTCCAAATAAAAGCTAAGGCCTTTTCCCTCCATAAACAACAGAATTCTTTAATCTATATCAATATCATGAACGCCCACCTATTATAGAATGGGGAAATTTTTTCGGGCCAAAAATTTATATTTCACTTTTTAGTTCATTTAAGTATAAGCATGATTATTAAAACAGAAAATCATTTCATGTAATATTTTTATTCTTAAAATACAACGGATGGAAAAAAAAGTAATTATCATAAAAATATTGTACGAGTATAATATGACACAAGTTATTAAAATTCATCTTAAAGTGTTGTGGTCTACTGATTTTTCTAGATCGCGCAATACATTTCCATTTTGAGCTATATTGGTGGCAGCGCTTAAAGAGGCTGTTAATTCCTTTTTTAGGTCTATTTGTGTTTAGGGAGATCGTCTTCTTGCCTCTTTCCGTCAACTATCTTTTTACTCCCTTTCTTTTAACTCGTGGCATCTGATTGTTGTCTTGCTTGTCTGACGAAAAAGCTTTCGATCGATTCTTAACTTTTTTCCCGTGATCCAATCGAGCTGAAACTTTGCAAGCGGACTCGTGGCTACGATCAAGAAGATCTATCAAATTTTCGTTAAAAATAATTTATAATTATAGCATGATTTTGGATTTTTTAAATTTTTAATGGTTTTTTCATACAACTCAGTAAGTTGTATGAAAATACTCCGACGCATCTGGTAGACGCGAAACCCGAAAATGAGAAAATTAGTATTGTAAAAACTTGTTTTTTATGGGAAGTTTTCTTCATACTTTCTAGTAGCATGTCCGAAATATGCAAGAATATTTTTCTTACGTGTTGTCAAAGTCTTCAAACGTTCATAATGACAAATGATAGCGATTAAGTATGTTAATTTATAATATTCATGGCTTGCATGTATACAAGCAGTCATGGTCATTGATGACTGTAATATATAAAGGTGTGAATGAGAGAACCTCTGTATGTTTATAGCCAATGATGCATGCGCGGACCGACGGAAGACACGTGAGCGAGACAGCAGTCTTAGCTGACTCGGGTCGCGACACAGTCAGTTACAGTTTAATAAATTGTATACCATTGTTGTATTTATTAAACATAATAAATTATTTGTCTGTGCGTCTGTCCATCCGTTTATCTGTCCTTCTGTCTGTCCCTGTAACCTCAGGTAATGTCTGTAATTTCGTTCAAATTCACAGCTAAAAAAATAAATTAAGCGGCCGGAGATGGGGCTTGAACCCCGGGCCAGAAAACTCGAACTGATCGTTCTACGCATGTTGCTACGGATGCCTCCCCGTAGACTGCCAAAGAGATATTATAAATATATAATAGAGCTTAGCAAAGATGCGAACTAAATTTCAGTAATTTTTGACGGGTTTCAGCTAGTAACGTATAGTAAGTGCACGAAATTTTTTTGTTTGATTATTCAAAGGGTGAATAATTGTATAGAGAAGAGAAAGACAGGTAAAAATCCTTTTTTAAAAGTACAGAAGATGATTTTATTATCCACAGGAATAACTATGCACTCAATTCATCATTAACACGCATGCATCGCCTTGGAAACAAATTTTCGGAATTCATAGACATTTTTCGTTGTAGAAGCATACCCGAATTAAAGAATTACTTAGACTTAGAATATGCCAAAATAATTAAAACTACAGTTTAATTGACTAAATTTTTACTTATGTTTTGTTCCCCATGAATTATATATATTTATTTATTGTATGTTTTGATTTTATCTTTTATATTTAACTATTTGGTTTACTTTATCTTCTTATCTTTTTTATCTAGTATATTGTTTTATTGTTACATTCTATATTTTTCATTTATCTTAAATATGTTTTACTTATATTATTATTTTTTTAATTACTAGGTATTTACTACAAAACGTGTTTTATGTAAGGTATTTAAAACTCTTTTTCAATTTGTTCTGTAAAAGCCCAACAGGGCATTGATTATTAAATAAATAAAATAAATTAATAAAAATATACATATTTATTAAAGGAAACACATCCTTATTGTGAAGTTGCAATTTCAGAACAAAGTTCTGTTAATTATTAAACAATTTTTATTAATCAATTAGAAAAGACATATAGAAAAAATCGAATTAACGAAAAAATATTTTAAATGTCGCCGGGACTCGAACCACGGACCTCCAATCCTATCCGGGAATGGCGCGTTATCCAATTTCGCCACGGCATTCTATAATATATATATGTGTTGTATCAAAAGTTTTCAAAAATTAAAAAGAAATTAATTAATTTCTGGCATCTTCTAGGTAGATACGTGAAGGTATTCGTGACTATTGCATTATAAAAAGTGGATTGCTTTAAAAATTGAATAAAAATTTACTCAATTTAAAATATTTTTTCGTCAATTTGATTTTTTCTGTATGTCTTTTCTAATTGATTAATAAAAATTGTTTAAAAATATATTTTTCAATTTTTACAGACATCTACCAAATTATTTTATTTAAATAGAAAATCAATATTTTTAGACGTGTATGAGAATGCGTAGATCATGATGGGTTGAATTGTGATTTACCCACGTGGAGAGCATTTGATTGGAACAGCGTTGACCACATTTCAATTGTATATTTCACAAATTCTGTATTTTCATTGAAATACATCCTCGTAAGACCCTTGAATAAGGTATCGTTTTTGGCTTTGATGTGGTTTTCTACGCTTGAACAACAAGCACTCGTATATTTTCGACGATAGATTTATTATTTCATTTATAAACGTTTCCAATTGTTTTGATCAACCAATGAATCCAACGAAAATGAAATGTAGCAAGAGCTCCACTTTCATCAGGCTGGCATCACAAGTGTGCAATCATCTGTGAAATCGTCATAGTACTCGTCTTAATCAATAATATATATATATTATTATATTTATTTATACAGTAGATACACGTTTTTTATAATAAATTGATTAATACCACTGAGGGGGACAGGTGGTAATGGCTCCTGAAAGAAAATGACTTAAGAAAATACACTTTTTCAATGAAAATATTGGAAATTCCCCATAAAACTGTATTCTGAAAAGTATATAAACAAACCTTACATTAACTACAAATATAATTTTGAACTAGGGTATGTGAAGATATTTTGCGTCAGATAAGGAGATACCATCTCACCTAAACTAGTTGTTACATCTGGAAGGCATATTTAAGACGTTAAACTGGGAACACAAAGGATTAAGGAACACACTTGATTCACCTCTGCTTCGCAGATGATGTAGTGCTCATCAGTGGTGTTTTGGAAGAATTTTACATCATGATAAAAGAACTCCCTAAAGGTTGGTCAAGAGATGAACATTCATAAAACCAAAATCATGAGTTCATCCAGCCGCAACGGGAATTTAAAAAATTGAAGAAGTTATATAAATATTAAGTTGAATTTTTTTTATGGTTTTGAAAAAACACGTTTAACAACTTTTTTCAAAAGCTGAGTGTTGTGCTCCTAATTCTAAAACTGAATGTAATACTTGAAGTACAATAATAGTAAATATATTAAACTTTATATTTTTATTTCGAAATATTAGTGTTTTGGTATTGTATTTAATGTGCGTTTGATATATAAGATTGTGCTCTATCTAAAATATCAGGCAAAGTGAGTTTAAAGCAACCTCAAAAGTGTTTGTGTAGATCGCGGTGTCTAACTTTGTTTGTAAGTGATGAAGTAGGTAGTAATGAGAGAAATGGTGATTCAATAGAAACGAGTTCTTAAATGTTTCATGAAATTTATCTTAGAAAGGTTATACCAAAGTCATTTATTTAATAGAAACGCCTTCTTATATGTTTCGTGGAATTTATTATAGAATGTTTATATAAAAGTTATTCAGAATCCATTGAAATTATTTTCATACTGTATTATTGCTACTAAATCTGTTTATTAAAACATGCAAAATACTTAAGCGCAAATAGTGTGTAAAAAAACAATTAATTTACAGATTTCTACCTTGATAATGAGTCGAAAATATTCAAGCCACCATGACCTAATATCAATAGTTATGTAGATATGCAATATCAAAGTTTGCATTTTTTTTTCAATATTTCTGACTATCATTACAGTAACTTATATTGCTTTTGCAAAAAATAAGTCAGATATATTGAAAAAAAACGCAAACTTTGATATTGCATATCTCCACAACTAATGGTATTAGTTCATGGTTACTCGAACATTTTTGACTCATTATCAAGGCAGAAATCCATCTGTAAAGTTTTTACTACAGCTATGAGACATCATGTATATAATTTTTTTCATAATATGCTGCCTTATAAAGGTTATCTAAATATAATAATTGTCCGTGATTTGCTGAAATGACAACTATTGATAGTTAGTTTGTAACACAATCGGCGCGCGGCTCATGTTGCGCGGTCACGGAAGGGTCATTATTAATATTATTATTTTCCGTGTTTTTTTACGGGTGTACAGATAGTATTAAATAAAAACTGCACGAAGAGACAGTAGTGGTATACATGTTCAGAGGCAAAGACAACAATGAAAATGAAAATTTTCTCTGTTAATTTATTTTGTATAATGTACTTTCATGTCGCATCCCGAGTTCAGGACTATCCCTTTATAAAAAAACATTTCTGTATTGAAAATGTCATCCATTTGTTATTATAAAATAGCAAGAGGATAATCCTTTGTGACTTTCCATTATTGTTTTCCATTGAAAAGTGATTTGACGAAGAGACAGTAGTGGTATACATGTTCAGAGGCAAAGACAACAATGAAAATGACAATTTTCTCTGTTAATTTATTTTGTATAATGTACTTTCATGTCGCATCCCGAGTTCAGGACTATCCCTTTATAAAAAAACATTTCTGTATTGAAAATGTCATCCATTTGTTATTATAAAATAGCAAGAGGATAATCCTTTGTGACTTTCCATTATTGTTTTCCATTGAAAAGTGATTTGATATTTGCATTTCAAATATCTTTCTTCAAATCGAGTGCAACAATATCCCTTTTTAAATGTGATAAGAAAGCATTCATTATATTACCACATTGATAAATAAAAGCATTATTTGTAATGCTTACACAATTATTTGAATTAAGAGAATCATTTTTTTAAGCATTGCTCGTTTAAAATGAGTAAATAGGGTGATCTATAACCTTCGGGAAACGTCTATAAATACCTGAAAAAGCCTAGAAGCGACGAGAACGTTCTCCTAAGCACTATAAAAATCTAGTTCTGTGTGCTGATAGTTGAAATCGGCCGCAATCGATGTGGTCACTCGTGAGGTAACAAAGCGATAAATGAAGCAACTAATCGAGCAAAGTATCTAATTGGCGAAATAAATAAATCGGAGCGATTAATACGTATGAAACTGGATGGAATGTTTTAGTGAATGTTAAATACGTGTACCCAGTGATAATAGAGTGTTGATTTACGAGTGATATACTGCGAAAAAGTGTTAAGTTTAATTCGTTTTAAGTGACTTTGAAATAAGTTCCAGTATTTTCATTCATCATTCCCTAACCAGAACTTCTTTTTCTTCTTCTTCCTAGACCGTTAGTCTCATTTGCTTGGGGTCGGTCTTCCTTGTTCGCTTTGTTCATTGGTCTTTTTTAGGTCTTTTTCGACTGTCGTCAACCAAGTGGCGGGCAGTCGTCCAAGTTAGCGTTTTTTTATTGGCAGTTTTAGAACATGCTTCACCATGTGGTCTTCTGGGCATCTCTGGCTGCAACACGTGAAGATGATAATAATTATCTTCAGCGCTACTACTCGGCTTCCACTAGGAGTCGTCGCCACGTTCCTCCAATTGACTGAGCCTAGCATTTGCTTTTGAATTTAACCGGTTCTTTTTTCTTTCTCTTTGCTACTTTTTTTCTGATATTCTATGCTGCTATTTTGATATTATTTTGCCTTTGTATTTAACCTGTTTTCTTTCTCTTTGCTATTGTTTTTCTGATATTTTATGCTGCTGTACTAATTTGCTTTGTCATTTTATATGTATGCTTTTTGTATTTGTGTTTTATGACTTGACTGAATAAAGAGAGTTTTGGTGGAGGGGGACAATGAATGGGTCTTTGCAGCCAGAACCTTGCGGCGTTCGCCCTTTACACGGGCGCCGCTCGGGAATGGCTTTAAATAAGTATTACGGGCAGAGGTGAAAATTATTGATAACACCGATTGGGCTGGAGTATTCTTCTTTTTATTTCTAATATACACAAAACACAACAATATGGCGGTACACCGGTGTATGTATCCGTTAGAGATTCAAAAGAATAGTGTGCCCCTTCCGCCCTGGTTCCATAGCCACCACCCTTAGTGACCATTTTTTGTATCTTGTGGTGGCTGCCCTGCGATGTGACGTTTGGCGCGTAACACTCTCCCAGCCTGAACGTCGTTGGGTCCACCCAACAGGACCTCCCTCTTATTCCTAGAAAAAATACTAAATTATACATGGCTTTATTACCTCTTCCAATTGGAGTCGCCCTAGACTCTTAACCTCATGAGAAAGTCTCTTCTCTACGTTTTGTCTCCACATTCCTCCGTGCTCAACCCTCGTGGGAGCTCTCTCAGTGCTTGATCTTAAGGAAGTTTCTCAAACACTCAATCTTGAAGGGAGATTTCAAACTTCTCAACCCTTGAGGGAGTTCTCAAATGCTCAACCTGAAAGGGAGTTCTCAAATTCTCAACCTTTGAGGGAGTTCTCAAATGCTCAACCTGAAAGGGAGTTCTCAAATTCTCAACCTTTGAGGGAGTTCTCAAATGCTCAACCTGAAAGGGAGTTCTCAAATTCTCAACCTTTGAGGGAGTTCTCAAATGCTCAACCTGAAAGGGAGTTCTCAAATTCTCAACCTTTGAGGGAGTTCTCAAATGCTCAACCTAAAAGGGAGTTCTCAAATTCTCAACCTTTGAGGGAGTTCTCAAATGCTCAACCTGAAAGGGAGTTCTCAAACACTGTCTTAACCTTCTAGTAGGTCAATAAGGTCCTCTCGATCCCTCAAATCTCCGCTGCTATCGTCTGATTCAGATGTGCCTTCGTTTAATGGAGCGTATAACCGCATTGCATCAGCTGCAACGACAGCGGTAAAGTTTTTGTATCCACGCATACCCTTTACACTCTTTATCTTATACCTATCATTTCCTAAAACACTTGTCACTATAAGGCCCTGAGTACCTTCCATCCAGTTTCTTATTCACTCCACTCATAATACATGCCGGTGAACCCTTCCACAAGACCAAATCACCTATTCTGTAACTCCTGGCTGGTTTCCTTCTTTTATCATATCGTTCTTTCATTCGCATCGCCACTTTCTTCAAGTTATCTCGAGCCTTCTGCCGTGAGGTTTCTACTGACAGCTGACGACTGCTTGTTTCCATATCTGGAAGCAATTTGCTTTTAAAACTAAACATGAGTTCGAAAGGAGATACCTTAGTTGACTCATTGATAGTGTTGTTAATGCCTTGAATGATGTTCGGTACGACTTCATCCCATCTACTCTGATCGCTCACACTCGTCCGCATAGCATCCAAGATAGTTCGATTTATCCGTTCTACTTGACCGTTTGCTCGTGGGGTGGCAATTGCATTCATTGTATGTCTAAATTGTTTCCTGATTGCTAATTCTTTAAAATATCTACTTGTAAAAGCTTTACCACGATCCGTTATTACCTGCGATGGGGTACTAAAATATGCAAACACTTCTTCTAATAGTCTGATCGTTTCCATCGAACCCACTGTTTTTGTCGGCTTTGCGATTACAAACTTAGTGAAGGCATCAACCAGCACTAGTAGATATTTAAATCTACGCCTAGTTTGATTAAATGGACCCAAGTGATCGACATGTACACACTTCATAGGTTCCTCAGGCTTTGGAATGGGATGGAGTTTGCCTTCTTGCTTTCCATAATTGCCCTTGTTGTAGGAGCACTCTAGGCAAGCATTCACATATTTACATATAAAACGAGTCATTTTTGGAAACCAGTACTCGCTCTTAACCCTTGCATCACAACGTTTTAACCCAATATGACCAATATCGTCATGATACTTGCGTACTATATTAAAACGGGCCCCCGAGGGTACAACCAGCCTATTGCCATTTAATGTTTTTCTATATAAGCGCCCGTCTTTGAACTGAAAATCTTTCACCAAACCACTATCGGCCTCACCCTTTTGAAGTAGACGTATTATCGATTGCAATTTAGAGTCTTGCAATTGTAAGGTCAGAAACCAGTCAGCGTGATTAATCGAACAAATGTTAAGGGTGGTTAGGTCGGTGGATGGCAATTCAATAGGATTACGGCTCAATGCATCAACATGTTTCATTTTGTCCCCTGGTCTGTATTCAATCTCCATATCGAAATCCTGAATACTGAGCCACCATCTCGCTATTCGTGGTATCATGTCTCGTTTAGTCAAGGTAGACTTTACTGCCACACAGTCTGTTACTACTTTAAACCGCAACCCCACCAAATATATTTTGAAACGCTTTAAAGATTCTACCACCGCGAGGGTTTCCAATTCATAACTATGATAATATCTCTCTTCTTTTGTAGTGACACGGCTAAAATAATATACAGGTTTTAAACAATCGTCTGTTTGTTTCTGCAATAATATTCCCCCTAACCCATTCTTGCATGCATCAGTGTGCACTTCCGTCTCTAGGGTCCGATCATAGAGAGCTAATACCGGCTTAGAAGTGAGAGTGTTTTTTAATTTTTGAAATGAATCTTCTTGCATGTTCCCCCAAACCCAGACAGTGTGTTTTCTTGTAAGGGATGTTAATGGTTGAGCAATAATAGCAAAATCACGGACAAACTTTCGAAAGTAACTCGCAAGTCCAATAAACTGGCGAACTTGATGAACATTAGCAGGTCTCTGGAAATCTAGAACGGCATCAATTTTCTGATTCCCCGGCCTAATTTCCCCAGCTTTTACTTCATGTCCCAGATAACTAATACTAGTTTTCAAGAATGAACATTTACCCAAGTTAAGTTTTAAGTGAGCCGCTCTTAATCGTGTGAGAACCCTGTCTAATAACCGGATGCCTTCAGGGATATCTGCTGATGGTATCAGAATATCGTCCATGAATGCGAGAACTCTTTCGTCCTTCATGGTTCCTAGTACTCTATTAATCAAACGTTGAAACACTGCCGGGCCATTGGCTAGTCCAAATGGCGTTCTCACATATTCGTACTGGCCATCAGGTGTCACAAATGACGTCTTACTGATAGACTCTTTAGCAATCGGTACCTGATGGTATCCCTGTGCTAAATCCAGACTTGAGAAGTATTTACTACATCCTAGTTTATTCAATTGATCCTCAATGTGAGGTAATGGGAAACGATCTTTTACCGTGATGGCATTTAGGGCTCGATAGTCTACACTAAGTCGATAATCGCCTGATTTCTTTTTTACGAGAATCACAGGTGAGGCATAATTTGAGTTTGATTCGCGAATAATTTTGGCCTCTAACAAGGAATTTACTTTAGACCTCACTACTTGGTTTTCTGCAAATGATAATCTGTAAGGCTTATGGTAGATAGGTTTTGTAGATGTTAAGTTAATCGTCATCTCAGTTAGATCAGTGGTCTCCAAATCATACTCATGCTTTGCAAACACTCTCATGTGGTTATTCAATACTTTCAATAACTCATTCTTACTTTCGGCTGGCACATCTCCTACTTCAATGTCCCCTACACTCAATGTTAAAATGATCGGCTCTCTTACCTCAGATCCCACACCTACCGTTCCAACACCTGTCTCATTGGGTTCAACTGCAGTTTGTTGACCCTGAGTAACATGCTCACTACACCGCTCTGCTCGGGTGATCCTCTGTCCCGCTTTCCACTGAACGGGATTTTTCCCCATATTGGAGACTGATATGAGGCCCCTCCGTCCACTCACAATGGTCGCGGGTAGCATGTAGCTTGTCTCTCCCAGTTCAAAGTATCGAGGCTTCGTGCAGACTGTGGACCCTTCACCTCCGACAATCTCTACTAAAACATGCACACTGTCTCCCGCCTTCGCCGTTACATCTTCACTCAATTGAACTGTGATGCGAGGCTCCTCACAAACCTGTACTTTTTCCAGGTGGTCCTCCACATTATACTCCACCCGAGCCGTCCCCTGGCTCACAATGAAAGTAACTCCCGGGTGGTTGAGAATCGGCTGTCCAATAATCAAATCGGCTCCCTTCATCTCCACATCTGATAACAGAGCGCTTGTGTCTAGTTCAACACCGTCAATCTGTAAACTAAAAACAACTTCCCCCAGTGATAAGGTGATGCCCCCAGCAAACCCGACTAGTGGTTCATGCTTCTCCTCAATCCTCAGCTCGAGAGTGATTGCTGCTTTCATTGACAGTATATTCATTTGGCTGCCACTGTCCAAATATGCCCTTACCTCATGACGGTGATTTATTTTGGCTACCTTGTAGAATGCAGCATCCATTGATCCCACCAGCAAGACATCGTTTTTTCCTACCTTTACCTCCTCAGGTTTCTTTTTCATCCGGCAGTCCTTCAAGAGGTGCCCTCGTCTTCCGCAACCATTGCAGATACGTTGATCTGGCTGCCGGCACTCCTTGGAAGAGTGCCCTCGTCTCCCGCAGTTGTAACATTGGAATGTCCGGCTCAGGGGCTGAACATCCCGTTCTCGTCTGGTGTCTCGCCTCACATCCCGATCTCGCCTCGCATCTCGATGACTATGAATGGGCCGGACCCCTACCAGTGATGCTGAAGTATGCCCTCTTGCATTGAGAGGCGCCCTGTAGCTGTCCAATGACGACAGGAACCCCGTATACAGCTCCTGCGGGTTTGAGCACTGGACTGCCTTGGCGTTTGCCTGCAGCTCTACTGGCAGTCCCCGAATGATGCACGAAACCGCATCCTGACCATCGATCCGGCACCGGTGGAGCAATGTCATCTTGGCATGGAAATAATGCGTCATGGACTCGTCTGTCATTTTCTTACGGGCCACGAGCTCCTCCAGCGATTCCCCAAATTCTTGGTGCCGCGGAAAAGCTTTTATTAGGCGGTCCTTCCACTCCGCCCAAGAGAGATCGTA
>JADDOH010006174.1:0-27394 GCA_016648135.1 Agrypnia vestita | reverse complement strand
GACCTATTTCAATTTAGTAGAATGTAGATTATTACCTATTTTTTTTATTTATTTTATATTTTTTATTAATATTACGCTTCAACAGGCCAGGAGGCCCAATTACAGAAGCGAAATACATCACAAAACCCAGGCTTGAGTAAATCACATTGATTAAATTGTGACCTCACCGGGAATCGAACCCGGAACCCTCGGTGTGGGAAGCCAGTGTCATACCCACTGCGCTACGAGGGCCGCCATTTCATTATATCAATTTTTAATACAATACTTTTTTTCAGATTTCAATGATCAATTTGTATATTCTGTAAAAGTGAGCCATATATAGGTAAATTTCGTATGAAATGAAATAAATATGTATATATTTTTTTAATGATTTTCTTCTATACTTTATTTCAAATATAACTAAACCAAGAAGAAAAAAAAATGACTAGTCCTTAGACAGCAAATGCATGCCGGCATAAGGGGACATCAAAAACTATACATATCTACTTAATATCTGTAATACAGAAGAACTATACACAATTAATTTAATACTTAAAAACTTTAAATAATAGGTTAACACATCAAATTTTTGAACAATTTGAAATTTTAATTTACGGACTATCTCCTCTCCAGCACAAGTCCTTTCAGTTTATTACTGCAGAGTACTATATTATTCATCTTCTTATGGCACCAGGAAGTCCATTATAGAACTCAATGCCTACATAAGGAATCCATGTTCTTTATCTTATCTCGGTATATCTGTTCTTATTTTATCTCTCGCTCTTGTATAGCGTGAGTGTATGACGCTTTTTTGACATAAGTTGGTGTTTTTTTTTAATAATTGTTTATTTATTTTATAAAGCATCTTTGTCTTTTCGATATATATTAGTTCTTGCAAGATTAACATATTGATAATTGTATACAGGTCAGTGGTTGTGGTAGAGCGATTCAAGTTAAATGTAATTTTTGATGAAATGTTATTTTTGTTAGTATGTGATTAGTAAAAATTATTTTCTTGTCTACCGGTTTCGAGACTTAACCCGTCTCTTCATCAGGACAGCCACTGCACTTGCATGTAAATATCACTACACACCACAACCATAGTATTATAGAAGGTGTTGGTGTGTAAATAATACTATGTTTGTGGTATGTGTTTACATATTTACATGCTAGTGTAGTGTTGTCCTGACGAAGATACGGGTTACGTCTCAAAACCGATAAAAAAATTTTTTTAGTGGTTATATACTAACATAAATAACATTTTTTTTAAATGTCTGACCATAAAGTTAATGCTTCGAACATTAAAAATATTAATGATAGTGATTTTTAATGCTATGTTCATAATTCTTTACTTTACATAAACTACACTGAGACTAGATAATAATCCCATATAAAACCTAAAGCAAAAAAAAAAGCAATTCAGATAATTCTTTTAGTTTATATTGTAAAAAATATATCAAACTAACTAACTATCACTCGTATGTCCTGGCAGAACATTTTTGCCTCGCTTACTTTTATACGTCTTCTCACGAATGCACTTGAGTTATTAAAACTTTCAACAGGGTAATGCTCCAATATGCTTTTTGGTTCTATTTCCTTCAAAGCTCGACTTATTATTTTTTAACAACCTTTCCTCGATCATATATGTGGCCAAACCACCTCAGAAATCCATTACTTATTCTATCCACTAAATCAAACATTATATCCACTTCTAATTTTTTCATTACTTGCTCCATCGAATAAAAATTTTCCACATGCACCTAACCGATCGCTAAAAAAATTACCAAGACCAAAACATAACCCTCGCTTTTGTGCAGTCTGATATATTTTTGATATTTATATTTATAAGCGATTCATTTCACAATGGAAACATGTCACAATTTCATAAAAAGTTACAAACATTAATGAGTAAAGGTTGACTAACCGTTTTATAAAAACATCTACTGCAACCAAGCAAAAATTAAGTATAAATCATTTTTGTAATAAAAATAATAAATTCGTATCAAATTCCATTCAGAGTGATTTCCACTGATGTCATTGCAGCCGCTATTCTGTTTTTGATTTCTTCCAGATTATTCACTAATAGTACCACTAACACATCTTCTTTGTCTAAGGTCTCAGGTGTTGTACCTGGAGATTTTGAGAGCCGAGAGTGGAGCACCAGACCTTTCCCTTTTACCTATCCTTTTTTCTTGTAAACCCTTTCAATTGGTAAGAGATACATTTATAGAAACATGCTGTACTATTTATTTTAAAGCATTACGTAAAGTGATGTTTGTTTTAACTCAAACTCAATTTTTCACATATAGAGGAGAAATACAGTATCTCGTATCTTCAAAACACACGCGGCTTACGTTTACGTGACAAAACAAATCTTCTTAATTTCTAAAAATCTTTCTCTAAGGAATACACAAAATCTTTCTACGTGTATTTTCGTGGTACAAGATTTTTATCTCAACAGGGCCATTAAATTAATTATTTCACACGAATACGCCAAAAATGTTTAACCTTTAAGAGCCCAAATATTTAATGTAATACCTGACAAATTATTTTTGTAGTATTCTAGAAATTTCATGATTTTTTTTATTATCTTCTATATTTCTTTTGCGTCCTTATTTTATCTCTTTTATCATGAGGTCTGCTATTATAACATTCACTTCTTTATCCCAAACTGCATGCTTAATCATATTCAAAATTTTCCATGTCGATCTGGGTTTTCCTGATCTTCTCCTGTCTGGTTTAATACATATGGCCTCATTGATCTAGCGATTTTCTTTTTTTTTGCATTGATTATATCTTTTAAATAAAAATAACCCTAAAATACCAACGAAAATAAATATTAGGTCCTTACATATGAAATTGATGTTTTGCCGTACTGGCAAATTTGATCTCAAATATCTTCTCTTTGGTTAGGAATTCCAAATCCAAATTTTTACAGCTATTTACTCATGTATTTGTGTTTTGAAAATTATAATTCATTTGTTTTTTCCTCAATTGTTTTTTTATTTGCGTCACTCAGTTTACAAAATGAAAAACTTGAAATATCGCGTTATTTATGAGTACGAGTTCCACCGTGGCACCAGTGCTGCAGAAACGGCTCGAAGGATTAATGATGTGTATGGCGACGGTGCCGCAAAAGAAAACAGAGTGCGTTTTTGGTTCCAACGTTTTCGTTCTGGAAATTTCGACCTGCAGAACAAGCCCCGTGGACGGCCGGAGACCAAATTTGATAATGAAGAATTGAAGGCTATTGTGGAAGCGGATCCATCGCAAACCACATCCGAGTTAGCTACAGGCTGCGGTGTTAGTGATAAAACTGTTTTAATACACTTGAAGCAAATTGGTAAGGTGAAAAAGCTTGAAAGGTGGGTACCTCACGAATTGAGTGAAGCAAATCAACAAACGCGCGTTGACTGCTGCGTTGCATTACTCAACCAGCACAATAATGAAGGGATTTTAAATCTTAAATCTGGCCATATGATTACGGCAGATGTCTATTGTCAGCAACTGCAAACCATGATGGAAAAGATAGCTGCTAAACAACCGAGACTGGTTAATCGCTCTAGGCCACTGCTGCTTCATGATAACGCTAGACCACACACTGCACAACAGACGGCTACCAAATTAGAGGAGCTTCAATTGGAATGTCTAAGACATCCACCGTACTCTCCGGACCTTGCCCCAACAGATTACCATTTTTTTCGAAATTTGGATAACTTCTTGTAAAGGAAAAAATTCAACTCCGATGGGGCAGTCCAAACCGCCTTCAAAGATTTTATTGATTCCCGTCCGAATGGTTTTTTTAGTAAAGGGATCGATGAACTACCTATGAGATGGCAAAAGTGCATAGATAGCAATGGTACATACTTTGATTAAATAAAAATATTATAATAAAAAAAAATCGGCTTTATGTTTCTCCCATACTAAACGCCAATTTCATATGTAAGGACCTAATATATTAAGCTCTCCAATGTTTTTAATGTGGAAAAGATTATTTCCCTTTTATTGGAACAGATAAAATCTTAAATACATTTTTGGTAGATGTCCGAATCCATCCAGGGACCTTCGATATGACTCCAGACAAAGATATTTACTTTTGCTGAGTTCAGGTGAAGGTGCATTTAATGTTAATTCTTTTCTCCATCTATATCAAGGTCTGGTGTGATGTCTGTAGATATCACAAAGCCCTGATATTTTAATGCATTACCCCACACTGCACTGACGCGCAGGTGTACAGTGTAATAGGAATGGCTAAGGATCTCTCATGGCTATTGTAAAAACGTAACGGACTCACTTTTATTCTCGCTGGTTCATAGGCCATTTTTGTCCAATGTGACTCTCCATTCTTCCAAAGTATTCTATTGTATTGTTCGATATGTTAAGCAACCGTGATAATAATATTAGATGCTTATTTTTATACATAGTAATTGTATTTACGTAGTGTGATATGTCCTGAGATTTTAACATTGCAAAAGGTTTTAATTAAAATAAACTGGTATTTGAAATGTCTGCGTACAAGAGTAGCCCAACTGTCTGGCTAGCAGTCTTTGAAAAGAAAGGAAAAAAAACGGTGAGCATAAATTATATATAATATTAAAAGTATCTCCTTTCTCGTTCCACACTATAGGAAGTAAAATACTTTGAGCTATAACAAAAGACTTACGATTCAACACTTTTAAAAGTGTGATGTTAAGTTATCATAAAAATATTTTGGAAGTACTATTTCACAATTACACAATTAAATCGATTGCAAATTTTATTATTTATTCGTTCTGTTTGATCTCTAAAAGGATATGGTATGAGTTGCTACAATGATTGTCTTCCTTGCTTACTGAGTTACAAAAGAGGTATGAAAATAAAAGAGTTGTTCCTCCTTTCAAGCCTTTATTGTTTCTCTTTTACATTAAACAATGCTCAAAGGATTCTAGACGGCGCCCTCCTATGACTTCACCAACTATTCGAGCGCCATCCGCTAGATAGTGCCCGAAAAGATTCTTTATATAAAATTTTGTACTCATTTAATTTTACTTTTAGAACTGTTACGTTCTGTGAATATTGGAAAAAAAATTATTGCATCTTCTGAAATATTTGTTCCTTTATATTTTCAAATTTCATCTGTATGTATCGGCTATGCAGTGGTAAGGATTCTTAAATCTCATGATAAAGAATGAGGTTCGGTTATCCACTGGGGAGATCTGTATTTTTTTTATTTATCTGAGTTAATGAAAAAATATCCGAAATAGAAAATAATTATTTGTATGTATGCAGTATGATACATATATCTGAGATACGTTATATTAACAAAATATGATTGCTAATTTTTTATATTTTTTTTAAAATAAATAGAGATGCGAACACGGAATACGTGTCACATCAATATTCTTACTATTTTCAAACTAAGCTAAACGCTTGTGCTGTGAAAATAGGACTAACTTGCTAGTATGGACTGAGATTCGAACCCGCGACCATTGGATCACGAGGCGAGTGTCCTAACCACAAGACCAACAAGCTACTCTTATTATTTATTATTTTATGTTATTTTCATACTAAACATTATAACTTTCTGTTTATAAAAATACTTCAATAGACAAATTCGTTTATTTACAACTTTCTTTCTATTGACATTGTGTATGTTAATTCGCAGATGGCTCTCCAGCCTTGTTTAAATTATGCAAATTTATTTAAATATAGTTAATATTATACGACAACCTTAAATTTCGCAGACGTATATTCGATTTTACAACTTTAATTACGTGTTCAGATGAACCGCGCCTGTTTTACTACCCGTGAGGGACTCCGCGCGCGGGAACCTCCCCGCTCGAGTAGTGTCTAAGAAATTCGGTTTAATAATTTTATTACGGTAGGCAGGTCGCTAAAGCCTCGTAAATCGACTCAAGGACTCCTTCCTTTACCCGAGTTATTTCTTAAAGGCTTATTGTGAATTGGAATTCGATAATTTAATCGCAGACAATCGAAAGTTAGTTTACGCCAGTTTTATCTTCCTATTCAAGTTGCTGGTAAGGTTGTAATTATACTGAATCGTGTAACACCGACTGGTAACAAATAACACTTTATCAAAATAATTTCAATCTATCCGATGGATAAGAATATAATTAAATGGTGATTGTAGGCCTTAATTTGAATGGGCCAACCATTCAATACATCGATTCCGTCCTTGCTCATTGCATTTTTCTTTGCGTTTTCATTTTTGGGGGGTTCAGTAGTGATTTTTGTTACTTTATTTACAGACGTTTCACAAGCGCGAATTAGTATACATTATCCTACGTTAAACTGCATAGAAAAGGCGATTATTCTGGAAAACTCGGAAGAGTATTTGTATTGCATTTCCGGGGCTACCCAGTACCTAGACTAAGTGACTTGAATGAAACTATAATATGTCTATTCTGATAGAATGGGGGGAATAAGAAAATTGTTGAACATTTACCGACTGTAACGTAGTGAAAAATAAATCAGAATGTTCCAATAATTACAGGTATATTAACAAATATATAAATTTATTCCGAAAATGATTAATTTGCAGAATAACTATCGAATTAAAGAGTTAAGGTTGTTATTACGGTCGATTAGATATATTTAAATATAACTGTTGTATTTTATTTATTTATTGATGGTCCCGACATAAATTAAAACATCTACAAAAATCAATTGTACAGTAAAGTTCTATGAAGTTTGGCTTTAAATATAAAATAAGCACATATTTTTACATAAACGTTTTTTACTTTGAAAAAAGAATTATTTTATTTTTATTTTATCTGTATTTCGGAGAAGTCTTTTCTACGTTTTGGTACAAAAAAGTAAAACATGCATTTTTTTATATGTCCGAGCTTACGTAGGGACTATCGATATTATTGGCGAATTTGGCGTTTACGTTGTGGAGATTATTCATGATGGCTCATATATTTAGTAACTAATCAATTAATTATTTATATTTCCACTAAATCCATGTAAAAAGATGTGTATATCCAAAAAAATAAAAAAATGTTTTGAATGCAGTCACCGAGGATTACTAATATAAACTCTACTGAATTCTACATTTTATGTACATCTCCCTTCCAAATCATGTTTCCTATATATTTAAAGCCTATGTTTCCTATAGAATCTCTACTTCAGTACTCTATAAATAAGCATTTCTCGGTGACAACATAATTTTTTTTTAATATTGCTGCCTTTGCTTTCGTGCCTCACATATGTGAATGTAGTCAGCTTAATATTTCACCTGTCAGTGAGAGATTCTTATACTCTCGAAACTCGAGAAGTAAGATATAACATAATAATTATATTCGCGCAGAGTAGTAATTTAGTTTATGTTTTTCACCCAATTTAACAATCATATTTTATTCATGTGTTAAAAACTGTCATCAAATGAGGCTCAAATGTCTAGGAGTCCGAGGAAAAATCTGAATATTTATTAATGTTTTATTTAAGTAAAGAATGAAGAGTCAAAATAAGTGCACTACTTATAGGGAGGAAAGATTTACTTAAATGGTTCTGGCATGTGGAGCGTATGACTCATGAAAGGATAAATACAAAATATATCAAGCGAGTCTAAATTATACAACAGTTCATGGGTGAAAACGAAAGTCATGCTTTCTCCAAATAAAATAACATTTTATTAAAGAATATTGCAGAGACTTTTGATTAACTTATGAGCATGTGTGGATTGTACGAGTGTAGGAAAAGCGTACTATTTTTTTTTTATTTAATTAATAATTTATAATATTTTATTACAATGATATCTTGAAAATATTTACAATTAATTATTTTTTTTTATGTTTATACCTCATCAAAAAGAATAACGATTCTTGTGTGTGGTGAGGGATAACCACTTGCAATCATATAGTAATATAATTTATTAGACAATGTGAAAGGAAATATATTATTTATCTAATATATCAAAAATCTTAATTAATAATGCAATACTAATAATACAATACAGTCAAGTAAATAATAATATAGAATAAGTAGTCAAAAGAGACTAAACTCAATCTCAAAAGACAATTCTACAATAAATGAGAACCAATTCGGCTTCACTGGGGGAATATGCACACAAGCTGCAACCACAAAAACATTCATTTTATAGACAAGATATTATATTATGTTTCTTAAATTATGTTTTAAATATTGTCGATGATTGCATCCGCAGTTTTTGTTTATTTTATAAAACTAAATAAATAAAGTGGTGATAACAAAGTGATTAATGTTTTATTTTAATTTTATAAAACCAAAAACGACGTTGATATTTCGAATATTTTCAATAACACTGAGCCGACGGACGTATGCTGACTGATCTAATGTGTAATCTTCGTATAATATTTCAATAAGCCGTAAATAAAAATACGATAAATGAGCTATCGGATGGGGGCGTGTCCGCAATCTTGGTGAGAAGGGGAGGGGAGATAAACACACTGAAATGTATATATTAACATGCATTCATGTCACACCTCAAAAAAGGTCGCAGAATATTATTAATTCACATGGTAGTTACTTTGTGGCTCAACATAATTAATTTAACTTCTTCAAGAAATATATATTTTGTTCTTGCCCATAGTTTTGAGAAGGTATATTGGTTATATAGATTGTCGAGAAAAGTATTTACAAAGAAAACCAATTTTTTGTGTTGCACAATTTTGGAATTATTTAAAAAAATAATAACAGCGCAGAATATGCATATATGTAAATAACCTTTACAGAAAATATTTATGAAGAGCATTGTAATTAAAAAATTAAAAAATATAACCTTCTTTTAGACCGGCCTTTGCTATGCTATTAATAAATACTAGGGGTGGGTACTACTACAAAACATTAATGTAGAATTATCATCAAAATATAGGTATATAATAGTCTATGTATTATTTTAATGAAAACACATTTTTGTGATTATTTATTAATTAAATAACTTTGTATTGACCACTTGGAGTCTCCAATATAAAGTTATTTAATTAATTAATAATTATGTCCAACCACAAAGTTAACGCTATATATATCAAAAATATTTTCGTGAATTTAATACCTGCCGTGTAATGTCCGTTATTTCGTTAGAATTCACAGCTAAAAAACGAAGTTAAACTACCGGATATGGGGTTTAAGCTCCGGGCCAGCAAACCCGAACCGGCCACAACTTAACGATGTTGCTAACGCCGAGCCTGCGTGACCCGTCAAAAATATAGTACATATAGGAACAAAGACGCGAACCATGTGTACCTATAAAAAGATTGTAATACGCACAATATTTTTTCTTTAGGCACACTGGCTTTATAAACATTTTTTCCGAGACCAGTGATATCTTCAATATGGTGTAGTGGCCAAAATACCTGGCTCTCACCTAGGTTTATTAGGTTCCCGGTACCAGAATAAGTATATTTTTCTCATTTTATTTTTAATATTATTTTGATATCTATTTTATTTATAATATTAATTATTTAATTATGGTGTCGCTAGATATTGTCATCAAAGGACAGTATCCCGTTTAATTTTGCGCACAATCGCTAGGGTTTAAAAAAGTACCATTAAATGGCGGCAGGAGAATAAAAAAATGTTCAAATAATTTTATAAAAGTAGTTATTACTATTTCATGTGTCGGCTCTGAATAAGTGAATACTTATTCTTAAGGAACCGGCTTGTAAAGCGCCGTCATTTTTTATGGGTTATAGCTAGTGAAAATAAGTTTTGTAATCCCGATTATAATAAATTATCTGTCTGTCCATTACTTTGAATTCACGGCTAAAAAACGAAATTAAACGTCCGAAGATGGAGCCAGAGACCGGGTGAGGAAACCCGGACGCCGCAACTTAATGACGTTGCCATGGCCACGTGTGCGGGTCCCCTCAAAAATGTACTATATATAGCACATACGCGAACCATTTGTATGGTGTATGTTCCTATAAAAAAATTATAGAACGCACTGTAATTTAAAACATTTTTTCTTTAGGTACACTGGCTTTATAAACATTTTCTCAAAGACCACTGACATATCCTGCATGGTGAAGTGGTTAGTATACTTGGCGCTTACCCAGGAAGTTTGGGTACAATTCCTGGTACCGGAATATTTTTTCTCATTTTGAAGTCTATTTTACTGTATTTTACTATTTTGTGTACTTTAAAATAAATAATCATATTTACAGACTCAGTAGCAATTAAACATATGTATTTTTACTGTGGAGATTAAAAAATTGTAATTAAAGTTGTCATTTAAATATAGTGAATAAAATAATAATCGAAATTAATATATAATATAATAATTTAGATAGTAATTTCTTATCATTTTTATTGATTCATATAATTTGTTTTGCAACAAATCTTGATGTATTATTTATTTTCTCGTAGATTCTTACACTCGATATCAAAATAATAATGAGTCTTTTGCACGGAGAAAACTAATATCCACCTTAGATTAAACGAAGTTTTGATAATAATTTCTTAAATCGCTTTAAACAAAAATTTTCTCAAACATCAATTATTTTGTGTGGAGTACCGACACAACTTTCAATGCACCCTCGCCGTGAGCGCCATAACTGTGATGACTTTTCAACCCCCGCCCCTAAAAAGTTTTCCGGATTAGCATATATTTAATCGACGCTTAAGGCTTAACTGCTGCTTAGTAACTGAGTTGAAACTGCTATACCCACCTTCCATCCGAGGATTTTAAAGGATGCTGTGAATACTCGAGATCTTATGAATAATATAGGCGCTTCTTGGAAATTGGGCTGAGAGGGTTATCAAAAAGAAGATGATTGGGATATGAAGCACATGTAAGTATTGTTAAAGGTAGTTTAAAAATTTTTTTGACGTGTATATGTTTATTTGATCAGTTAAATGTAGTACTACCTGTTCAGAAATACAATACTCATTTGATCTATGAGTACAATAATTTTTTTTAAATATTACTGGAATTTTTATATAGTGTTGTTTATTTTTATTATACATTTATAATACCTACATACTTTTTACTGTTACTTGAAAAAAGTCACGTTGAACAAATGAACGAGAATAAAATGATAAGATAGATATTATCATTAAAATAAAACATAAATAACATTGTTTTCACTACTTTATTAGATCTAAAATCTACATGTTTCGAGAATAATATTATCTGCTTCAGGATTGTTTGTGTCTACACCTATATCATTATACCTATATATGATGCTCGCCTAGCGATATGGTGGTCGGTGGTTCGAGCCCCATTCTAGGACACCAACATGTTAGTTTTTCTTTCATAGCAAATTCGTTAGCTTATTTCGAACCTCTATTTTTATTAATTAATAAATAATAATAAAAAATAATAATAATAATATAATAATATTAATAAACACAATTTTTCTCCTTTAATGACATAACGCCCGCTCATATTTTTTCAGCCGATTCTAATTAAAGACAAAATCAATAAATTGTAATATATTATTAGTTATTAGAGTAGCAGTCACATTTTTTAGTACACAAATGATTTATAAATATGGTACGATTTTAGAGTACTACACCAATGGGTGACTAAATTATGGATCGATTATACTTGTACTTTGCTGACATTGGCATATTTATAGTACACAACTGACCTTTAGATCCCTACAAATCGTAATTTCTATTCGATAACCTAAAATAGTTGAGCAGTACATGTAACACTTTACTTCAATAATTCTCAGACGAATAAGCCTGGGAAAATTTGATCCAAGACTACTATCATTTACCATGTTTAAATTTAATATTAATGAAAATATTCAATACAATTATAGTTCGGTCCAAAGTTTAGTAGCTCGTTCTCGAATTTGGTAACGATATTAATTATTTGCAAAGATAAATCCATACATACAAATTTCAAAGTGTTTCTGTATATTCTATACAATCTCCTGAACTATCTAAACCAATGGTTAAGTGTTTTATGCTGACTGATGAAAGTGATATTAAAATGTCTTTGGTATCCATTCTATCATAGTTGGTGTGGACACTCTACTTTTACCTTTCTACACAACATTATTCGTGAAGACATTATTGTCACCTGCATTTGCACAAATACTCAACTGCCAAAAACAGGTCATAATTTATTGCTCTGTTTTTTTTATCATTTTTTTTATTTTTTTTAATCAATATTTAATATACGCAAACATTATTTTAAATTTATATATATATATATCTAATAGATATATATAATATTATAAATTATATATATATAATTTAAAGTAAATATAAATATATTTACTTATTAACTGCGCTGTTGCTTTGTTAATCAATAATATTTACGTGTTACATACACATGATTCTTTACATATATTATTTTACTTTCACTATTGCTTTATATCCTTATCCACTTATATTTATATCCTCAATTAATTTATTAATCATATAGTCATTTCGTATTTTGTTTTATGTCTTTATTATTTTATTCTCACTATATTTTCAACTGCTCATCTCGGCACAGGTTCTTCCTAGAAAGATGAGTGGCTCCGTTTCCTATGACATAGGATATGTCATCAAGATGAAAATAAATAAACAAGTAAAAACAAATATATAATGACGAAGGCATTTTCTCCATTATGGACCACGTCCCTACAACATACATATATTTATATTAAATTAATTACAAAATTTACTCAGTTGCACATTAGGATCCTGAGCATACTAACTAGATATCCCACCCAACCCTGCTAACATTCTTACTCCACTTCTGTCTCTGCTTGGACCAAATATTTAATACATCGTTACTCTTTGGGTTCTGCAAAGATCAAGAGTGCACTTCCCCTCGCTTATCTACCCCCACACCCTATAATACTGTGTTATATTTATTGATAAATGTTCCATATTTTACCCCTTTGCACTCTAGATTCCTGAAAATTACGTTACCTAACTTCTCCATCGGCCGGCGTTTTAATTCTGCGCCTCCAGACTTCAAATTTTTGAATCAGACATCTTATGATCGGTAAAATGAAACGCATCGATATTATGTTATTTATAATAAATGTACAAGATCATACGCTAAAATAATACAATGGAGCGTGAGGCAAATGACAGTTGAAAACCGAATAAAACAAATGTACTCCCGATTAAAATTATATAACGCCTAATAACCTAAACAATATTAAGAAATTAATGTTCAATACACTTTGTAATGTAAAAATTTAAATTATTAAAATTTATTGATCTAGTCCGGAGATATAGAAATAATTAAAGAAAGACACAAGCATAGTTTTGTAATTGAAAATCACACACATAAAAACACATTTTCCTACCACAAAATTATAACACCTCATTTGCTTTACATCACTACATATCAAGAGAAAACAAAAATCCAGATAGTATCAGAAAGATGCATTGAAACTTAATAATTTCAGCATAATCTTCTTATGAAGCGTTCGTTCCTATATACCTAAAGTAAAATTGTATCATATGAATAAAAATCATATTTTTTGTATAAATGTATTCAGAATTCCTTTTTTCCAATTAATATAAAGAAAATAATAATATGCTGACAGACTGAAAAAAACACAAAATAAGCTAATTATAATAACAACGATGTATTTAGATATATGAATAGGTAAATTTTGTAGTACTATCCATAAGAAGAATAAATAGTACGGCAAGCAAAATAAGCGTGGACGGTTACGGAAAATAACTGTAGTAGTATACATTATACAATCCTCTGTTTTGAATTAATAAACCTTAACAAAGTTACAATAAAATTACTTTATCTGAAGTATGATAATTAAAACTACCTCAACGCTACCGAGGAAAAACTAAACAACAACTCTGTTTTGTTGAAACTCAAATATAAATAGACTTGTTGAAACGGCGAAATTAAAGAGCACTGTAAAAAGATAAAGTTTAATGTTCTAAAGTAAAGTAAAGTAGATAGATATTCCGGTTTTTGTTATTCGGGACTAATTGAAAAGATTTTCCACCCTTAAATGCATGAGTCGGGGGTTTTCGCGAATCCTTACACCCTTCGATAAATGGTTTAACTCTCGGTTCTCCCTTTGTTTACCTAAGAAAATGTTAACAATGCTCAACCCTGTAAATAGTTTACATAATATCGGGAGGCGGTAATTTAAATGATCGATGAAATTAAACGTTATTGAAATAGGTTAAATAAAACCGCTTTATTGAATTATTTAATAAAAATGTATGTATATTTACAATAAGGAAATTAATACTTCAGAACAGACACTCTATATTTATATATTGATATATATTAGGTCCTTACATATGAAATTGACGTTTAGTATGGGAGGAACATAAAGCCGATTTTTTTTTATTATAATATATTTATTTAATCAAAGTATTTACCATTGCTATCTATGCACTTTTGCCATCTCATAGGTAGTTCATCGATCTCTTTACTAAAAAAACCTTTCGGACGGGAATCAATAAAATCTTTGAAGGCGGTTTGGACTGCCCCATCGGAGTTGAATTTTTTCCTTTGCAAGAAGTTATCCAAATTTCGAAAAAAATGGTAATCTGTTGGGGCAAGGTCCGGAGAGTACGGTGGATGTCTTAGACATTCCAATTGAAGCTCCTCTAATTTGGTAGCCGTCTGTTGTGCAGTGTGTGGTCTAGCGTTATCATGAAGCAGCAGTGGCCTAGAGCGATTAACCAGCCTCGGTTGTTTAGCAGCTAGCTTTTCCATCATGGTTTGCAGTTGCTGACAATAGACATCTGCCGTAATCGTGTGGCCAGATTTAAGAAAGCTGTAGTGAACGACACCAGCACTAGTCCACCAAACGCTCACAAGTAACTTTTTGGAGTCAATTTTCGCTTGGGGCATGGTTTGGCTGGTTCGGCAGGGTTCAGCCATTGCGATGAGCGCTTCCGATTATCGTACAGGATCCACTTTTCATCAAAGGTAATGATTCGATTTAAAATCCCTTCAGTATTGTGCCGGTTGAGTAATGCAACGCAGCAGTCAACGCGCGTTTGTTGATTTGCTTCACTCAATTCGTGAGGTACCCACGTTTCAAGCTTTTTCACCTTACCAATTTGCTTCAAGTGGATTAAAACAGTTTTATCACTAACACCGCAGCCTGCAGCTAACTCGGATGTGGTTTGCGATGGATCCGCTTCCCCAATAGCCTTCAATTCTTCATTATCAACTTTGGTCTCCGGCCGTCCACGGGGCTGGTTCTGCAGGTCGAAATTTCCAGAACGAAAACGTTGGAACCAAAAACGCACTGTGTTTTCTTTTGCGGCACCGTCGCCATACACATCATTAATCCTTCGAGCCGTTTCTGCAGCAGTGGTGCCACGGTGGAACTCGTACTCGTAAATAACGCGGTATTTCAAGTTTTTCATTTTGTAAACTGAGTGACGCAAAGAAAAAAACAATTGAGGAAAAAACAAATGAATTATAATTTTCAAAACACAAATACATGAGTAAATAGCTGTATAAATTTGGATTTGGAATTCCTAACCAAAGAGAAGATATTTGAGATCAAATTTGCCAGTACGGCAAAACGCCAATTTCATATGTAAGGACCTAATATTAGAAGTTCTTTCCTGAATCCGCACGGACAGTGTACATCATTTTTTCGTAATAATTGATCGTTTTCGAGATATTTTCATGGAATATGCAAATATATGTATTTTTTACGAAATTACTTCCTTTGTTCACGATTTTATACTAATTTTTGGTGATGTTATCGTGAATTATAATTTGATCCCTTGAATTTCAATACAATTTTAATTATTTATGATTCTTGTGTTTAGTTTGTAGAACTCCATGTTTATTTTTAATGAAATTTAAAATAAATTAAATCAAAATGAATAAAAGTACCACATTAATCAACAATTTTTTTTAAATAGAGATGCGAACACGGAATATGCGTCACATCAATATTCTTACTATTTTCAAACTAAGCTAAACGCTTATGCTATGAAAATAGGACAAACTTGCTGATCTGAAGTATGGTTCGAACCCGCGACCTTTGGAACACGAGGCAAGAGTCCTAACCACAAGACCAGTAAGCTACTATTTATAATATTTTAAGGTATCCCTTAAAATAAATCGTTTATACTTATAAATAAGTTGATTATATGTGGTATGCAGACTGTTTGACAATGGCCTAGCAAGCCGAAACAGTTCTCATGTTTAAAATAATGCTTAACTTGCAGAGCTTAATAATAATATTTATTACAATTTTAAATATTTTTTGTACAGAAAATAAGAAATAAATTTAGCTACAGACCTAAATCATGTCAATGGCAAAATGAAACATAAGAAGTACTTGATAAAAATAATATAATTTTAACATTAACAAAAAAGTTGATTCAGAAAGTGCTAACGACTCCACATAGGGACAGTGTAAATTTATAGTACAGCAGAAAGTATTCTTTCTATAATGAAAGTTTAGTGAAAGTTAACAAAGAACGCCCTTTGCTATCTCTGGGGTGAATTTTCTAGTATACCTTTTAATTATTTGCAAACCCTAGAAAAGGAAAAGCAATTTAGCAATTTAATATTATGCTGTATTGCGATAGTTGTGCTGGACAAAATCGGAATAGAGCTGTTCTTTCCATTTGACTATTGAAAGTTTTGTAAGGCGTCAAATGATTGGGCACCTTCAGATTGACCGACAATGATTTCAAATACGAGGGCTAATCCTGAAAATTATAAAATAACACTGATGATGACACATGACGAGTTTCGTGATCGGAAATCCTTTTCGTTGTCTTACTTGCCGGCAAAACATAAAATAAAATTTAACGAGCTTAGAAGTGCATCATTTAAACAAAACTGTCCTAACATTATCAGAATTGAATTTTTGAATTTTTTTTACTTAAACGATAAAAAAATCATTGCATTTAGACACTTACGATAAAATAATACGAATGTGTGTTTTTTTTTAATATACACATGGTTTCACGGCTTTTTCGTATAAAGAAAAATCACATAAAATTCAGAAAATCTTGGGCCTTTGCATATATGTTGATTGGAATTTTGCTGGCAATCAGGTTTTAATTTGGTCTCTAGTATTTCATTATAAATTTTAATTTGTATCAGTTCGCAAAACACATAAAACATTTACTGTTTAATTCAAAACATACTTGATTAAAGATGTGGACAATAAAATTGAGAGGAAGAGAAAGATCGCGAAAAAATAGTCACCAATTTGACAATTTTAAAATTCCCGCCAAAATCGAAGTATCCTTTCATAAGTTCAATTAAAGTCATATACGACGGAGCATGCTGCACAGTGGACTTTTTGATTTTTTTCTCAATTTATATTTATTTTTACTGAAGAAATAGGGAAGTTTGATAATAAATTAGTTGAGCATTGGGCAAATATATGTTTACACATTTTTTTGGGAAAATGCATTTGTCCTGAAGTTATACAGTGAAACTCTTTTAATACGTTTTTCAAGGAACCAGCAAATAATAACTTATTAGGCATGAAATATATTAAAAGTGATTTCAATATTTTCATATATTATTTACACTTTCTAATTTTGTGTAATTTTGTTAAATTTTCTTTTATATAATATGACAATTTAAGGACATTTTATTTAAAAAAATTAAATTTGTATTAGTAAATAATATAAATTTGTAAAATATTACCTATGTAAATAGTACCTGAGGTTCAAAAAAAAAAACCACCAAAAACAATACAAATTTTAGCACTGTTAAAAAAATATTTTAATAATAACCACACTAAAAGAAACCATAAAATAATTTATGCAGGTAGGTATGTCACTATCTATGTACAAACCTTGATTTTAAAAGAAATTTTACAAGTTATCTAAATTACTATTGCAAAAAAAAATACCTATCTTAAACTAATAATATTAATAAAGGAAAAATCAACCAGAATTTAAATATAAATAATATAATAAACGAATACGGAAAACAAATTACCTGTATCTACTTCCACTGGCTTGGTAAAGATTGCACATTTATAAAAAGAACCATTTTTAAATAGTATTCTACCTGACTTCATTTTAAAAATGTATCCCTTTTGATTATTTCTACATAACTTGTATCGTATAACTTCTATCGCCTTGAGCAAACTCAATTGAGCAAATTTTAAATGACCAGCCGATTCAGGGGCGAACTTAACACAATAATACATTAAATACATTCTTTTGAGATTAATTACGATTTTCTTTATTTTAATTACGTTTGATTTCACAATACTTTAATATTTTCCCGGGCGCAAAGAATATTCGTGATATTTTTTATTGTTAAACTAAATTTGATCCATTTTTTGCAACTCATTTAGAATAATTAATATTCCCGATTGTTTCCTCGAAGAAATACAACCAAAATGAGAACAATTTCGTTTAGGCGAATTAACTTTGCACCGACGTTGATTGATTTTGCGATTGCGACTACTTATATAAAAAAAAATTAATTAATAATCCCCGGATAAATTTTTATATTAAATATTATTTCACTTGTCAGTATTCAACCGTTCTGTTTTGTTTTATAATTTTATCAATAGATTTCCAAATATCTTGTTGTTCAAGAGACAAGTTTATTAATGGATAAACGCTAACTGTCGGTTGTTTTATTTTATTTCTCAAGAAACTAATGAAATCAAGCTAATCAAAACTAAACCGGAAATAATGAATGGCTCCCAATGATATCTATGAAAATGAAACAATTAAATTTCAGCATTTTAACGAAAATAATTGAAAAACAGATTTTATTTTTTAAGAATGAAAAGAGCAGGAGTAAAAACAATCAAAGTATAATTAGTAAAAGCAAGTTACATGAGATTATACGATATATGAGTACTTGAATTATGAATTTAGTTATAATAGTTTAATTAACATTGTACGTCCCGCGACTTCACTTCGACATGACGCGACCGTGACATGCGACATCCGCGCAGGGTGGCGCTGGCCTTTGTTTCACTGAATTTATCGGCAATTATTTCACGCGTTTGAAATAATGTTGAATGATTTTAATGAGCTAAACAGACCCAGGAAGCAAGGCAATCCAATTAATAATTAAAAATAAAGAGTATAATTGATAAAAATACTTATAAATTTTAATTAAATTACAGTATATTTTGGACGTTAAATATTGACGAAAATGAAAAAAAAATTACAGTAGTACGGAAGAGGCTTCTGGAATTGTAAATTATCAGGTGCACCTGCTAATACAATTGTATTCTCAGAAATGGATTTTTCGTCAATTAAGGCTCGACAGCCGATTCGCAAAAATGCGGTTCTGTCAAATTACGTCAACCGCTTTCAAGCCGTGCCTGAGATGTCATCTGAGCGCAAATCGAATAAAAATTACACGTTACATATTTATGGTACATACGTTGCTAAAACAGTAAGGTTTTGTTAGAAAGAGATGGTCATATATTCATCCATTTCGAGCACCAGCGGAATACCCAGGCGTCCCCGTGGTCCACAGAATAAGGAAGCCGTGGGCTAGTATTTGTGTCAAAATGCTTACTTATTTTAACTGCTGACAAATGCTCGTTTATTATTTGAGTCGAATTATTATTTTCCGTAAAGAATTAAAGAAACATATTAATAATTCTGCACTCCTTTTTAAATTAATGCGTATCGTAACATGATAATCACAAAATAATTACGCCCACGCGCATATGTTGATCATTTCCGGCTTGTGACTTTGACTAAGTTCAAATAATTTTACGAATTTATTAAAACGAAATACGTCCACATATTTATATTAAACTGAATTTAGAAAAATTTCGTTTTCATAGTCATTTCTTGCATCGAAACATCGATCTGCACAAATAAATTTTATTAGATAAACTTGGTATTTTGTATAAACCTATTTGAAAATTACAACGTTGCGATGTCTTACACACTTATACGCGTGCGCACTGCGCAGGCACAAACTGCGACGTTGTCAAACGTCAGATATATACGTGAAATTTACGCACTGTCAAAATTTAAAATTTTGATCATATCAATAAAATCGTATATATTTAACAAAAAACCTTATATTATGAGTGAAACTCAAATGCTTTTGGCAATATAACATGCTATTAATTAACAATAAAGTAATATTTACATATAATATACGTTTTATAGTGATTTTATATCGACAGAAAAAATATTCGACGGAGAAACGACCGCCTCTTGCCGCGGCGCGGGCTCGAATGATGAAATTTCACTCTGTAATTTGGAACATAATTATACTGTGTTTTATTTATTTTTTAAATAGTAATTAACTTGTTTCTAATAAAAAAGTAACTTTTAAATAGTGGGTGAGGTTTCAAAGTGCGGGATTAAGTAGAATATATAATTTAAAATCATCTTTTTATATGAATAAACAACATTTGAAAATGACCAAAAATCGTAAATATTTAAGCACGTTTGAAAAATTATATCTTTTTTATTATTGAATATTTCTTAATTTCCTACGTACGGATTCTAGATAATTAAGTAAACTTTATATGTATAAAAAAAACATATTATGCTTACATACAAAATTTAAACGAAATACACTTCGCCCGGGAACATTAAAAACGTTTTTTTGCCGCGGCTTGTGGATTAATGCCTATATTTTTCTTAATTATTATAAATAATGTTCAGTTTATTACTTTTATATAAGAACAAAGGTTCTATCTAAGTTATCGCCCTAAAAAAATTGCAATCTATCATATACATTCTGATATAAATGAATAATAAAAACCCACATTTTCGTAAAAAACGCCGAAATATGCATTTGCAGTGAATGTACCGCCTTAAGAATGTTTGCATAGTTAAGAATGAAAATAAATCAAAAATTAGTATCACCAATGGGGCTCTGCGAGTATTATCTATTTGATGAAAGCCAAGCATTCTTTGTTGATATTGAGGATTAAATTTTATTGTCTCGCCTTTTCAAATAATACAGTTTTTGTCAAACTAATTTTGTGGTTCTGCAAGAATTATCTATTGTAAGCTGCCCATTTTGTGAATTTTGAGATTTATTTGGGTTAATTGTTTTATTAGCATATTCAAATACTGCAGGGTTTTTTCAGCAGCTAGAACTTTTGTGACATTTCATTTTTAGGAATGTTGAACAAAATTTTGACTTCTTAAAAACGTATTACGAAGATTTATTATATGGACAAATTGAGTACAGCTAAAAATATTTGCACTACTTAGGCGAGAAAGGAATATAAGCGGGAAACGTATTAAGCCTAAAAAAAAAGAGATTTGTATGGGACTTTTTCAGGACCGCAGAATTTAAACTTACTTAGTGGGAGAACTTATTAAAAGTGAATTTATTAAGCGAGTTTCACTGTAAATGTTTAGAGTAATGAATTGACATTTCGAATTTACTTAATTTTTCGCTTCTTACTTAATTTCATTTCCCTAATTCAAAATTCGAATTTTTCATTAAATTCATTTTAAAGAGTTTTTACTGTACATAATGACATACTTTCAACTGCTTATGTTTTTTTGTCATATTAAATTAAGCTTTTGGGTACCCAGGATAATTACACACACTTGTACCATTGTGTCAATGACCGATATAAGCAGAATAAAATATTCATTACAGATACTAAAGGTTGGGCTAGTATATTTTGGAGTAGAGGCTTGAGGCCTTACGCCGACCACACACTGGATGCGTTTTCATACGAAATTGAGTAGTATGTATACGTATGAATACGCAACTGCATTCCTGACCTTAGAAGTAGTACTGAACATCGCGCACTGTACATGATTTAGTAGTGCGTGTACGCACGTATGACGCACGTACGACGTCCGACACGATCCAGATTTGTTTGGAAATTTTTGCGATTTCGTATGATGGATATTGAAAATTTTGTCAATTTGATACATGACCACAAATGTTTGTGGGACCAAAGTGATTCAACTACGTGACCATCACCGCAGATCATGGTGGAGAATCACTAAAGAACTAAAAAATGTACCTGGAAGTTAAATAATTTGGTTTAATGAAGGTGAGGTGTAATTATGTACTTCTAACAAAAAATCTTTTAAATATTTTTCCAACGTTATGAGCTCTCGTTGCATTTCGATTCTCGTGAATCTTATCGTGATATTTTTCAAATATTTCGACAAATTTGAATTCCCCCCCCCCCGTTATAAGTTGTCGGTGACGTCGCAAAATACATTATCGCCCTTTAAACCAATCACAAGAGTCGGCTATTCAAACGGGTCAATAAGAACGTCTTATTTTCAAACCATCCAATGGGAAGCCTTTTCCTATTACGGATTGAATTATCTACGTAGGCGCGAAAACCCCTTCTCGAGTACTGGTTCAAAGCACGCTTCTTCGTGAAGAATCTCCATATCACTTCAAACAACACCGGCTCTAACCCTAACCTCGGCTATGAATTCTTGCCCCCTGGCTCCCGACTGCTTCAGACTGCGCTCGTTACGCTGCCCACGTGGTCCAAAAACATGCTCACCCTTCGGTGTTGGAACTCTCACCAGCTATGACTGGATCCGACCTCCTAAACCCTCTGCACTAGCTTCTGTAACCCTGGTAATTATCTCTTAATATTTAGTAATCGCCGACCACATGCTCGGTCATGCCATAGACTTTTACATCATCAATAGTTCGGACTTCCGGTCCGAGAAAGTTAAATTTTACTTACATTTGTGCCGTTGAAGATTATTGAGCTTCCTAAAATTGAAACACCTATACAAACAATTTACCCTGTCTGTGGAGAGGCCTAGAATCTAGACTTCTTAAATATACCATTTTCTCTCATTTGTATTTGATTAAACTTGTCATACTTTCAGTTTTGCTACTTTTAAATTTCATGTGTAAACATATTTTCTCAGAATATATTTCATTTAACTCCGCATATTTGTTGCATATAGTCTCTGCCTGCATTCAATGCGATAGCAATGTTTATAACTTTGATATTGATGTCCACAGTACGAAGTACATAACAATTTGTACCGTACCCTTTGAAGGTGGAGACGATGTATTTTATGTCTAGATTGTAAACACTGTTGATCAGAAGATTCACTCATATTATACTAATTATCTGGAACATTGACATTATCTTGTCATATACTGCATTTCACATTATTTCTGCCATCTGTCCCATGTAACTTGCTAACCCAAATATGTGATTTGTGCAATATAAATTTTGTATTACAAGTACATTTGTTTCACTTGCAAAACAACCTCTCGATAGCCATTTTGTGAACTCACGATTTTCCCTGATGCATAAGAGTAGTGTTGCCAACTGAGCTGGCCGTAACTACACTCACCTTTCCAGCCTCTGGGACGAATAAAAAATAACAAAAAAATCTACGACAATCTATTAGATAGATAGTCATGAAATTTGTCATTATTTAAGTCTGCCATAATATGAAGGAATTTACCAAAATTCATCCCTTCTAGTATATTATATTTCATTCACCCATTCAGTTCTACGATGCCGACGACACCATAGCAGCCTACGAGTCAGAAGAGAGTTTTCCAGAAGATACGGATTATTCATTTGGTACAAACGTTATTGGAGAAATGCAAAAAGTAACTGATCGTGACCAACGCAAGACGCAATCAATGTAATGAAAATACGTACGTAATAATTCGTATCCAAAGTGCGACCGGCTTTAAGGGAAAAGAATAATAAAAAAGTGATCCAATACCTTTAAAATTACCACCATAACATTTTTATTAATGTAATGGTGATAATTTTAAACGTATTGGAAGATATAATATAAAACATATTATAATACATAAATCCATCAGGGCATCAATAAATGGCACATGCGAGAGAAAAAATATATATTTACCTTAGGAACAGCTCTTCTTAAAATATCTTTATAATCCTCTTTAGAGATGTGTTTCTTGTTATAGTGTGGTTTCAAAACCAATTTAACCTCTTCCACAACTCTTTCCTGTCGGTTCAACTTCTTCAAAAACTGCAAAAAAGAGATCAATTAGCTACATTTTAATAATCCACATTCACATGAAGTTATTTTAAGTACGTAATTGAAACCTAAAAAAAAAAAATAGTGTGCTTATAGGCATTTTTTTTGTACAATACGGGTCCTATCACGCCTTATTATTGTAGTTTACAGACATACATATGATATGCATTAACTTATGCTGTGAAAAATAAAACTTCCTGATCCTCCTTAGTCACCAGGCAAGTTTTAATAATATAGTAAACAAATTAATTACAAGTCAAAAACACGAAATTTGCCTACAGTAATCAAAAAAAAATTCATCTACTTAATTAAGAAACTTTGTGTGAAGATAATGATAAAATATTAAAACTGAAGCATAGAAGCTTCAAAGTATATGTAGATAATAACATAAGAGCAAGGGATATTCTCATGGTTTGAAAATAAACTCTTACTTTGGTCTTCACCTGCATTTCCACGGCCGAGCTCGGCAGGTCATCCAATATTTTCAGGGTATCTTCATCCATTCTAACGCCTACTTGCGTTTTACCTAAAAACAAATTAATCCATTATGTAATCTTTGATTTAAGACAAATTCAATAAATGTGAAGACGAGTAATATAATTTTATTACCTTTAGACTTTTTCATTTGCCTCACAGGGACTTTAGAGAGGGCTGATGTTCTATTGGAATTTTTGCCACCAGACCTTGCCCCAAATAATGAATCAAACACATTAAATTTACTGGTGGGTTTATTTTGTGCATACGTCATGTTCGACTGTTTCCCATTATCCGCAGGAGGTTCAAACAGATCACCAAAATCACTAGATCCGGGAGAGTATGGGGAGTCCATGTCCATATCTAATTCTATGATTTCGTTCCCATTTTGTCCATTTTTTCCAGTATTTCCCTTAGGAATTCTCGCAGGCAGGGGTTTTATACTCGGCATCGGTAATTTAGAGATAATAGTTTTAGAAGGCATCGGTTTTATGGGCGTTGATTTTATCGGAGAAGGTTTCGCCATAAATAGTTTCGACGACTGGGATTTCAGGGGACTAGATTTAGTTGGTGAAGGTAGCATTATTCTCTGATTAGAAGGAGGTGTACTCGTTGTGTAGGCACCTATCCTTGGAACAGGATTCAAGTAGCCAGGGGTAGATGTCACAACTGTCGGAGTAACTGTTGAATAAATCAGTTTAGGTGAATTGGGCTTAACAACCGCAGGATAGACCGTTTGAGTTTTAGTTACTGCAGCTGCTGATGAATTGGTCCTCTCTGGCGACTGTACAGTCACAGTTGGATTAGAATCAACCACTTGATTGTCAGTGTCACCAGTTTTGGGATCGTAAATTTGTTCCGAATATAAAGGTTGGACTGCATTAGCTGGAGAAAGATTATTTCTAGTAGATTTTAATAGAGCCAAAACTTTTTCCATGGGACTAATTGGTCTCGCCTGAATTACATCATCCGCAGACAAATTGGATTTCTGAGCAGCCTCTAGAGACATAGTGGGGACCTGCAGAAGGTCCTCAGGTCTTTTGTCAGGATGTTTCTCTGCCTGAGCTGGGGTGGGGGAGACCCTCTCGGGCGTGGCAGACCCTGACTTTGTGGGCTCGAAGGGATCATACGCATCAGGAGAACTAGGAGGCGAATTGGGGGGCTCAGGAGGGGTGTTGGGCCCTCTCTGAGCTGATTCTGCTGTTCCTTCTTTTCCTTCTGCATTGTCACCTACCGGAGCTTCATCTTCCTCTTCGTGCAAAGGATTCACAGCTCTCAACTGAGTGCTGGCTTTACTAGATATTGTAAACTTAACTGCTGGCTCCGGTGGTGTTTTTGGTCCAGCAGTAGTGAGATATGCATTTTCTCTAACAGGGCTTCTTTGTGGAGATTCCACATCGTCTGACTGAGGGAATCCCATTTCCATCAGTTCCCCTCGCAGCATTTCTTGCCTTTCCATTAACTCCTCTTCCTTTTCACCATTATCACTATCGCTTAAAATTATTATCGCCTTAGGTGATGGAGTTAATTCTTTAAATGGAGATTTATCCAAGTCAATAATGGCAACTGGTTTTTTATTTTCAAGGTCTTTTGCTCTCTTCCCCTTGACACCCCTTTTCTTTTTAGTCTTTTCTTTGTTCTTGTCTTTTTTAGATTTGGTAGTTGTGTCGGTCTTGTGTTTTTTCTTTTTTGGTACATCCTCGGGCGGTGGCATTATTGGAATATCTTCAGATTCTTGGTTCTTATTAAAACTAACACTAACTAATATATTATTGCCGGATGTAAACACTTCTTTCGAAGGGCCCATGTCCTTTTGCTGATGTTGTAATGTTCTTTCATTGATTTTATTTTTTTTACTAGCTTTTTTCTTTTTATCTTTTTTCTTTGATTTATCTTTAGTAGTGAGAATGACCCTCAGATTAGACTGTGGTGGGGGTGGAGTCCAGCCGGGTGACCTAGCTGCACGTTGAGGACTCATGGAGCGAGAAGCGGAGCTCCAATCCTGGTACAAAGAAGACTTCCTCGGACCCTGTCTCGCTGCTACCCACTCTGCTCTATCTACTATATTGTCTCTGTCTCTACTTCTAGAAGGTGATCGAGATAACACAACACCTGGACTAAAACTTCTAGACCTCTTTCGCTTTAGTTTGGGCTTGATGGGAGATTTTGAAATTTTTCTTTTACTACTGTTACTTCTGTGCCTTTTCAATTTGCGAGATTTCCTGACCTTTGGAGATTGAGAAGGATTTTTCGAAATAGACCTGCCCCTAGACTTGGAACGCCGGATGGGACGCCGTCGGGGTGAAACTGGTCGATGTAATCTCGGACTTCTGCGACCTCTAGAAGGAGAGCGTTTACTTCTTTTGTTCCTTATTCTAGATGTCGATCTTCGGATTCTAGGCGATTTTGAACGGCGAGTTCTCGGGGACATCGATCGTCTCCCACGAATAATGGGGGATCTACCTTTAGGAGAAAGGCTTCGCTTTTTAGGAGAATGCGCCTTGTGTCTTGGTGATATGCTTCTTCGGAATCTTGGTGATATGGATCTGCGGAAGCGAGGCGAAATAGATTTTCCATTTCTGGAAAGTGATTTGCGGCCTCTAGAGATTGATCTTCGTCTTCTGGACAATGATCTACGGCCTCTTGAGATTGATCGCCTTTTCTTTGAGATGGATCTGCGACCTCTAGATACAGAGCGATGAGTCTTAGATATAGACCTTCTTCCTCTGGATACAGTTCTGCGTCCTCGTGATAGACTTCTTTTTCTGGAAATTGACCTTTTAAATCTTTGAGGAGACCCGAGGCGGGAATCTGGACTTTTAGATCTGGGTCTCGACGTATCTCTACCAAAAGCATCTTTGACACGTCTACTTTTATCAGAAATTATATTTCTTACATCGTATCGCTCTATATCTTTTCTTTTATCCCTCTTCTTGTCTTTATTTTTATCTTTCCTTTCTTTATCAGGTGACCTACTACCTCTCTTTTCTTTTTCTTTATCCTTATCTTTGTTTTTACTTTTATTTTTGTCATCCCTTTCTCTATAATTTCTCTCCTTACCACTTTTACTTAATTTCTTAAATGAAGCATCTTCATTTGCTTT
>JADDOH010006173.1:0-75984 GCA_016648135.1 Agrypnia vestita | reverse complement strand
TCATTAGCGACATCTGTGGGGATTTAGGGTAATGAAAATGGCTTTGTACAGGCCGCATGGAAAAGGCGCTTACAACTCATATATGAAAGCTTTCCACGCAATTTGAACATATATACAACTTCCAAAAAATGAATAAGCATGGTATATTCTATCATGGGTGGAAATGGCGAATGTTACAATTGTGTAAAGTGATCACTTAAGCCAACCATAAAAAGACAGGTCATAAGTCCTGTGTTCACCCAAATGACTTCTATACCTACTTTCCCATAATTAATACAGTTTCGTCTCTGTGAGATATCTATAATATACACTAATTGATTAATAATGTCTCTGTGACATAAATCCAGCACTGTTCTGAAAGATTTGAACAAACTCAAAATATTCTGAATTTACAATATTTATTTCGAAGATTTTATATATTTTACAATAAGATATAACTGTATCTAGATAACACAGTGAATTTTTATATACATAAAAAAGATTAATCGAATGTATTAGTGAAATGATCAATGATAACATACTAATTGTACATGCTCAACTAATAGCTGTGAATGGAGTATTTTCAAGGAAGGGTATTGGTTTTATTAGAATGAAATAAGGTTTGTGAACGAGCATTTCTAGACGGTACATGGAATGAAATGGACGATAAGAGGTCAGGGGCACCCAAATTATAATAATTAATTATTTTATGCCAAAATATTATATCAGCTATTATGCTTAAGTGTTTAATAAAACGGATATTTTATACGAACCGTATATTTTACAGAGAGGTAAATCTCGACGTTTCGCTGAAGTCTCATTCAGCTTCATCAGGAGGGTGTCCTATCACCATATAGGCCTACACCTAGATGCTCTCCTGATGAAGCTGAATAATACTTCATTTATTTATTTATACTTATTCGGAAAACCAACAGTTAACAATAATGTCAAAAACCAAAGAATGGGTAACACAAAAGCCAATTATAGATTTTCACTGGTAGTAATTCAGCGAAACGTCGAGATTTGCTTCTCAGTAAAATATACGGTTCGTATAAAATATTCGTTTTATTTAACACTTAAATATATTCAACGTCCGTAATAATAATCTCGTTAACTCGTTAACAGCTATTACGCGTCTATCGCTTAGTTTGATTAGGCTTGTCTGATGTATAAGGTGATTGTAGTTATATGCCCAATTGGAATTACAAATCTAAAGTTGATACAGGAAGGTTGTAGAACTGGGGGTTGGTAAAAGGCAAATGTCCTGGCAGCGCAACATCAGAAAATGGGCCGGAATGACACAATGTGGAGGATTTGTTCCGGGCAGCGGGGGACAGAGGTTTTCGCGCAAGTGATTGTCAACGTTGGAGGGACCTAAAAAGGCACAAGAAAAAAGAAGAAGACGATGATATAACTTTAAAAAATTAATATAACTTTGGCTATTGTATGAATGTGAATGTGAGTCGCGTAATGTGGTGACCACAATGGGCTACAGTATTCCAACTGGCTTCGCGCTAAAGATTTATGCAGACGTGTGGATGATGCTGCATTATTGAAGGTTTGCGAAATGCGAATAATGAAATAAAATCGTTTTAAACAAACCAATTGAAATATTTTTAATTAAGATAAATTATAGAAGTCTCACAAAGACGTAGCTATTTATAGGGGAAACGTGTATGGAAGTCTTTTTATAGGATGTCCCAGGGCTTACTACCTGTATGAGCTGACTTAAGTGATTACTCTACACAATGAAACGTTCACGAATTCCTTTGTAAGAACATCCACACATCAAATTTTTGAAAGTTGTATACAGGGTATAACAGAGATAGTCCACAATACATTACAGGTGGATTCCCGCTTTGATTATGAATCGAAAATGTTCAGGTAACCATGACCTTAATATCAATATTTATGGAGTTTTGCAATATCAAAGATTTTTTGTTTTTATGATTTTAATATTTCTGAATTATTTTTTACAAAATGTATATATGTAAGTATTATTACAGTAACTTATATTGATTACGAAGGATTCATTCGTTTTAATAAAAGTTAAATAAAATAATAAAAACCCTGAAAAAATTCAAATTGGAATATTTTCCAATTGGAATTGGAAGGTTTTTTTATTATTTTATTTGACTTGTATTAAAGGGAATAAATTTTTCATATTAGATATAAGTAATCGTAATGATAGTCCAACGTTTTGCGAAAAATAAGTCAGAAATATTTTAAAAAATGCAAACTTTGATATCGCATATCTCCCTAACTATGGATATTGTCATGGGTCCTGGAACATTTTCGACTCATAATCAAGGCAGGAATCCACATGTAAAGTATTGTGGACTAGCTATGTAACTACACCTCGTATATTTCAAATATGAAAACCTTTCATATATTTGAAGGGACTATGTTAGAGACATCTGTAGTCTTTCTCACGAAATAGTATATATAGATTTCGCAACTGGGCCCTGGGCCATCCTGTAAAAAGACTTCCATACACCTTTCCTATATAAATAGCTTCGTCTCTGTGAAACTTCTATAATTTATTTCAATTAATAATCATCCCTCTGTTGTCAAATATAGTAATCGTATTCTCAGAGCATACATATAAAAATACTGTTGAAATATTTTTGATAATTTCATTAATTGTTCGAATTTAGTCTATAAATTGGTCAATTATATTTTTGGATGGCCGTGCAGCCCAGAGATGATTGTTTAGCGGGTAGATAAACGCCCTGTATTATTTATCACAGGGTGTTAAGGAATTTACCCTCTTACAAAAACGCCAGTCAGGAAGATTGATATATACGCGCTCCTTATTCGTTTTCGATATACACGTTTCGGGGATTATGGTGTGCCATATTTTCTTCCAGAGTTTTATGACGTAATATTCCACACTGAGTCCCGGAGCCGTCGAACCAGACGGCAGTTACTCCAGGAATGGGTGGGGAGAATTATTTTCCTATGGAAATATGATTATTCACACGATTGCAAAATCTTTAAATTTTATTTCGTTGTAAAATTATTTAATTAATGAAAAATAATGATTGATTGATTAAGGTGATTTATAGAAGTCTCACAGAGACAAAGATATTTATACAAGAAACATGTATTGAAGTCTCTTATACAATGCCCCAGGGCTTATAACCTGTATGAGCTGGCTTAAGTGACAACTCTACACAATGCAACGTTCACCAATTCCATCAACAGAACACATTACCATTTTTTTTAAAGTTGTATACATGTTCCAATTCTGGAAATCTTCCGTATACTTGATTGGGCTATGCTAGAGACATCTGTAGTCCTTTCTCATGAAACAGTATATGTAGATTCCGCAGCTGGTAATGATATTGTATTTTTTTTTTCATCACTTAAGCCAGCTCATACAGGTTGTAAGCCCTGGGCCATCGTATAAGACACTTCCATACACGTTTCGTCTCAACAAAACTTCTATAATTTATCTTAATTAAATGATAGTCTTGCAATGGACAAATCCAGTAATTGTGTTCTCAAAACATACCTACATATAAAAAAATATTGTTAATGATTATGCTCATTGGCAAAATTAGTTGATTAGATAATTGATAAAAGTTGCAAATGAACGTTTTTATATTGCTGAAACGAAATTAGAGAAGTTTCAAAGTATTTTACATGTAAAATACTTTGAAAACAATGTACCTAAATGAAAATGAATCATTCTGTTGAAATCAAATATCGCATGGAGCAAGCTCATGCAACCTTTATCAGCATGAAATAAATGTTCTGCTGTCATCATCTCAATTTTGGATTACGAATGCGAATGGTCAGATGCTTGATCATGATCTCTATATTATTTTATGGAATGGAAGCACAGGCGCTTACCGAAGAATTGATAAGACTACTTGAGGCATTCGGGTTGCGGATCTAGATAATAACTTATTACTGTAGGACTGGCCCATCGCGCCATCCTCCCTTAATGTTCATGATGAGAATTTTTTATTCAACCCCTAGCACGTTGACTGCCGGAACCAAAATGAGAAATAATTTATTACGATTTTTAAAGAGATATATAGTTATATTAAAAGAAACACATTCTTATAAATAAGCTGAATGGACGAATGAAAATGTTATGGTTCGGATGAATGAAGAAAAATGAGTAGTTAATAAAGTGATGATAAACAGGTAGAGCACAGGGAGAAGAAGAAGAATTATTAAATTGAAAATGTGTGTCCGTAATTTATTTTTTAATATTAGGTCCTTACATATGAAATTGGCGTTTAGTATGGGAGGAACATAAAGCCGATTTTTTTTTATTATAATATATTTATTTAATCAAAGTATGTACCATTGCTATCTATGCACTTTTGCCATCTCATAGGTAGTTCATCGATCCCTTTACTAAAAAAACCATTCGGACGGGAATCAATAAAATCTTTGAAGGCGGTTTGGACTGCCCCATCGGAGTTGAATTTTTTCCTTTGCAAGAAGTTATCCAAATTTCGAAAAAAATGGTAATCTGTTGGGGCAAGGTCCGGAGAGTACGGTGGATGTCTTAGACATTCCAATTGAAGCTCCTCTAATTTGGTAGCCGTCTGTTGTGCAGTGTGTGGTCTAGCGTTATCATGAAGCAGCAGTGGCCTAGAGCGATTAACCAGCCTCGGTTGTTTAGCAGCTAGCTTTTCCATCATGGTTTGCAGTTGCTGACAATAGACATCTACCGTAATCGTCTGGCCAGATTTAAGAAAGCTGTAGTGAACGACACCAGCACTAGTCCACCAAACGCTCACAAGTAACTTTTTTGGAGTCAATTTTCGCTTGGGGCATGGTTTGGCTGGTTCGGCAGGGTTCAGCCATTGCGATGAGCGCTTCCGATTATCGTACAGGATCCACTTTTCATCACAGGTAATGATTCGATTTAAAATCCCTTCATTATTGTGCCGGTTGAGTAATGCAACGCAGCAGTCAACGCGCGTTTGTTGATTTGCTTCACTCAATTCGTGAGGTACCCACCTTTCAAGCTTTTTCACCTTACCAATTTGCTTCAAGTGGATTAAAACAGTTTTATCACTAACACCGCAGCCTGCAGCTAACTCGGATGTGGTTTGCGATGGATCCGCTTCCACAATAGCCTTCAATTCTTCATTATCAACTTTGGTCTCCGGCCGTCCACGGGGCTTGTTCTGCAGGTCGAAATTTCCAGAACGAAAACGTTGGAACCAAAAACGCACTGTGTTTTCTTTTGCGGCACCGTCGCCATACACATCATTAATCCTTCGAGCCGTTTCTGCAGCACTGGTGCCACGGTGGAACTCGTACTCGTAAATAACGCGATATTTCAAGTTTTTCATTTTGTAAACTGAGTGACGCAAAGAAAAAAACAATTGAGGAAAAAACAAATGAATTATAATTTTCAAAACACAAATACATGAGTAAATAGCTGTATAAATTTGGATTTGGAATTCCTAACCAAAGAGAAGATATTTGAGATCAAATTTGCCAGTACGGCAAAACGCCAATTTCATATGTAAGGACCTAATATTTCCTCATCTTAATAATTCTTTATCTATGAGTATCTTGTTCGTCTGGTGATTAAGGCTCCCGGATAGAAAACAGCTGATAAAGATGATGATACTAATTACAGACTTTGCGTTCCGGTTCACTTCAATTTGCATAAGTTTATGCAAACAAAGCCGAAAAACAATTTGAACACTGGGCTTTTCCACCCCCGTTTATTTATATTTACACACTCTTGCTGACTCTTAGTGTCTTTGGAAATTTTCAGATGGCGTTGCTTGTGACTAAATATGCATGGTCAGGATATGACCTCTTTCCCACATTCACGCAATATTCCATTTGCTCATTGATATGTTAAATAGATCGCGTCTCCGTATATGCCGACTTATTCCGAAAATAAAAATATTGCATATCAATATGTGATATAGATCGCATCCCCATATATGCTGGCCTATTCCGAAAACAAAAATATTGCGATTATTAAGGTACTGATACACATGCTCATTTGTGGCACGTGAGCATGCGCAGTATTGAGCTTCTTGAGCCATTGCTATTTAGTAGCATGTTTGTACGCACAATGTTAGTAATGAGCATGATTATTTGATTTGCAGGTGAAAGGGGTATCTTTTGAGCATATGTGAACAGGCTTGCTTATGAGCATGCTAATGTCATTCGCGGCTACTATCGATTATCAATGCGATCTTCTCAGTCCGCGACAGGTGAAACAAATATGGCGCGTTGGGGAGACGACAAAATATTACTTTTCGTTACTTCTTATAGGAATCACGAATATCTGTGGAATACTCTGACACCGCTATGGAAAATGGTCCTGTTGGAAGCCTCATAAATCGAGCTTGCGAAGTTGTATGAATGTGGACGAGGCGAGAGTTGTATGTGAGGACAGAAGAGTGTGGCGCTCTATTCTCTCTGCTTACCCACAAGGGGAAACGGCTTGATCGTAAGTAAGTAAGTTCATACACGGTGTGAGCCTCTGTGTCCCTTTTCTCCACAGTCGATGTTGTGTAAGACCATTTAATCATTACTTCATATGAGAATCATCGTCAGCACACGGTAAACAGAAAATATCATGCACACAACATTCACACTTCTACTCGTATACACATAAGTTATTTCATAACTCACAATCATTCAGATTAAGCTATTTTATTTTAATTAGTGTATATTATAGATATCTCACAGAGACGAAACTGTATTAATTATGGGGATTTATCTATAATATACACTAATTGATTAATAATGTCTCTGTGACATAAATCCAGCACTGTTCTGAAAGATTTGAACAAACTCAAAATATTCTGTATTTTATTTTCCTCATTTCTTTTATAATTTAAAACTCTGTGTTTTTAGGCGTATCGCTTTAAACATTCGTGTTAATTGCATACGTAACACGAGGGGTAAATATAATGATTTATTATGACGTAAATTTGGTCAGACTGACGGAGATCTAAATGTGTATACACGTAAACTTTTGTAATTTTTAACATCAGTCATAAAAAACGATGATATATGGGTGTAGCCAATCTCAAGTGCTGACAGCCCATCGCTTTAAAATTTAATTCTTTGTTGTTTAGATTGATTGTACAGCTTACATGGGTGAAATGTTTTATGTTGGAATTTATGGGATATTCTGCCGCACGCGTCCAGCCCTCTAGCAGACGTTTAGGATCCATAATCAGGACTGGGGTTGTCATGTAATAATTTGCAATACCGTGTCGAAAGAACGACATGTAAGCGTATGTCGTAAAGTATCGTGACTAACAAATAGGTAATTTATAGTTGTTTGATATATGTATGAATATATACAGGTGTACCAGAGCTGTTCCACAGGTACAATTAGATTCCTGTCTAAATTAATATTCGAAAATATTCAAGCAGCAATGTCTTAATATCAATAATTATGGAGATAAGCTACTGCAAATTTCAATTTTTTTCAAATATTTATGAATATCATCCGTCAAACATGGGGCTTTCACGAATGTAACTAATATCGAATATTAAAAAAATTATCATTGAAAGATTTGGCAGATACTTCGTGGTGCAACATTATAATTTAAAATATGTTTTATTTTCTTTGTAATACACATACAATTTGCTCCTCTCGCAACTATAGTAGTAATTTAATAACTAATATTTTGTGTGTGTATTACAAAGGAAAATAAAACATATTTTGAATAAAAAAATTGGTTTTAATACAAGTAAAATAAACTTATTAAAACCTTGCACAATAAATTTGAACAAGAATATTTTTGAATATAATCATTTGAAAATTCAATATAAGTTAATTTTTTTCAATTGATTGAGCATCTTTGTAGATTTTCTTTTTAAAAAAAAAGATTTTATAATTTTATGCATCTACTTATATTAAATAAATAAATGAGAATGAAATAAATGTAATAATATGTATGCATTTAATTTAAATTGGTGATATACATGACCGAAACTGAATGAGGTCCATTATGAGTTGTATTTCATTTATTTAGTAAGGAAAGTAGAGGAAAAATGTTTCAAGACAATAGAAGAAATAAAATTAATTTTTATTTTAGCTATGTTCCTTTAGGTGTGCGGCGTATATGAACTGTTTAAATAAATAACACACAAGATTCTGAAAGATCATGAAAATTTTCTTATATTATAATATATAATATGAGCTTATTTCGTTTACAGTTTGCAATGGTGAATTTGTTTCATGGTTTCATTTTTAATAAAATTCTTTCATTAAGTCTACTGCAATTCCATTACTTCATGCTAGATTGGAGTTACGAAGGTGGAAATTCCAGAGGTGGTAACGGTTGTGGCCGCATCTGAAGTTTTCAAAATCTACCCTAGAAAACTGAAAATAATATTAAAAAAGCAAAAAAAAATTTTTTTTAAGTTTTGTTGCCGAAAAATAGCGATTCATTTTTCCAGAGTTTTTTGAGGCAAAAATTGATCGGTCTGATAGCGAATTGGATGAAACATGCTCAAGAGTATGTTTGATGTCGCAGCAGAAAGTCTTAAACTAACAAATTATGAAATAAAACAATGAACTTTGTTTTTTTCCACTATTTTATATTTGAGCACTTGCTTCACTACATATTTCGGAAACGTCCGTTTCCTTCATCAGGTGAATTAAGACTGAGGTATGGGGTGGTAACAAGTTCTCAAATATAAAAAAAAATAAAAAAATAGTGGAAAAAACAATGTTCATATTTTTATTTCATAATTTGTTAATAATGAATTTCCACAAAGTTAACGCCGAAACATTCAATTACTAGTCTTAAACTAATCTTACTACATTTCATTCTGGCATGTATGTACGTGTACGCATCTATGTATGGCATGTATGTAATGTTATGTACATGCATTGTATGTACATAACATTAATTATTAAAATTACTATTCTTGCGACAGCTGCTACCCAGATCATTTTATCTGATTGTGTTAAACGTATCACGTACGAAAATTGACCGCAATTTAATTTTAATTTTATTGATGTGTAACATCTTTCCTCTAGCTTTCCTGTGGGAGTGATTTCGTGAAAACGGACGGAAATGCGTAACAGGAAACTAGACGCAGGGGAAGCGCGCGCTATTTTATTTGACCAATGGGCGCGCGCGATGATAGAGTTGGCCGTCAGATGGTACCAACCCATTTTCCGTGAGGTTGGTACTGTATTAATAAATGTATATGAGTTTGTTTCTTTCAAACTCTATAGGGATTGACAAAATTAAAGAGAATAAACCTTTTTGTGTTGCTCTGTTAATAAAGAAACGACATTAAAAGTTTATTCTTTAATATGTCAAATATTTATTTGACTGATTGATCAAACACAGCTGTCATGTCAATTTTTTTTCTATGCACCAACATAGTACACTGTTTTATCGACACGTTCATACTTATTTACCGACAGCTCACAGTGGGGCAAAATTCAATCTTTTTCTAATGGCCAAATTCTTAAATATTAGATCACTGTTTTATCGACATCGCCAAAATTCTTTAATAACAGCTCAAAGTGCGGCAAAATACAGTATTAAAAAAGTGCACATTCATTTTCTTTACATGTATTTTGTTATTAATAAATAAATGTATATTAATAAATATATTTTTAAATTAATTTTGAATAATAAGTGTCTGAAAAAAGTGCAGATCATTGGTGAAAAATGCAAGTGAGTATTAATGAATAATTATTCGAATAAATATTACCATATTTAATTTTTTTAAATTTTGAGGTTAATTAATGTCGCTCCTAAATTGCTATTTTTAATTGTGAGATGTCACATCATATGCGACTACTGTAAGGATCGCTCGTTTTTTTATTTTCCACACAATCAATCAGTCAGTAATCTATCGTAATGTCACGGGCATAGGTCACAGGTGGTAGGAGAGAAATAAATTACTCTAAATTAATTTAAACTTTATTGATGGCAAAAAGTCACTTGACACCGAAATTAACTAAAACATTATTTTGTAATTCCCCCTAATCGTCTCTCGAGAATCTTCCGTGAAACATTTTACTACGACGTTTCTATTACATTGATTACTGCCGAGAATATTTCGCACGCAAGTAGGTACTCACGTACTTTATCACTGCGGATTATAATTCGCTATGATCGCGCTAGCTGATTGTCACAACAAATTATACCACGGCGATGGCGCAGTCCGTTTAAATTAGACACCGTCATTTCGCAAAGGTTTCGGAATAATCCTGAATTCTTTAACTAACTTCGAACCATTCTAATTATTTCCAAACTATTCTAGACGTGCAGCAATGCACTTGGAATAGTTTGGAAATTTAGGATCTCGTGACGGTATATTTAAGGTGCTTTGAAGCAAAAGCTCCACTAAACGAAAGTTGGATAAACGTTTTAGTACCTAAGTGAGTTCAAAGTTAGACAGGAGATTTTAAAATTAATGTACTTGTGATAAAATATAAACGTGCTTTCGAAAATTGGCATTTTTTGTCAGATAATCACATTCAAACGCGTCGCATTTATGAAATGTGGGGATAAGAGGCAATGAATGAATAAATAAAATATTTGCACACCATTTCAAATCTCAGCATCTCGAATAAAAAATAAATATGTCTTTTTTTCGACTGTCGATAAAGCTCCTTAGACATACATCAGTATTCTGAACTAAGCAATATTGATATCATGACAGTTATTTTATAACACTGTGACGCCGTTTTTTTATGTTTTATGTTTGACAGGTTAGAAATGAATGAATTCAATCAATTAGGAAACACATTTTTCGTAATGTGAATAACTTAACCTTTTTTTACGTTTTAGAGCTTTCTGATTGATTGATTTCATTCATTTCAAATATGTCAAACTTAAAACACCGAAATTGGCGGCAATACAATGGTATACATACCTGTTAAGATTGCGATAAAGATCTGACATCCCAATATTGCTATTTTCAGCTGGTGGTCTCCATCTTATGTGCCCGTACCTCTCAACTGTCGTTCCTCCAGCTTACTGCTTTTGTTCGTGACAGCCAGGTTACCACGAATGTGTGAAATTTGAATTCCATCTTTTAGTGACAAGAAAAAAACATTTTTTTTATGTCGACATGTAAAATTTCTAAATTATCTCGATTTGGGTCCAAACCTTGTGAGACTAATTAAGTCAGGTTGTGTTGTTTCTGAGGAAAAAAATGTTTATGGATAAATAAAAATGACGTGTTTTCTTTATTTCGTACGACAATTTATCTACTGAAAAATTTGAATGAAGAAATATTTGGAACTTGTTAAAATTGTAACTTTATATTTTTGTGTTGAAAAAATAAATATCGTAGGATATAAAAGGAAAGCTTTTGAGAAAAATAGCCCTCTTTCGTAACATCTTTACAACGTGTCTGTATTTTATATTTTCGCACCTTCTTTTAATAAAGCTTTTTTTCGAAGAATTCTCCTTTTGTCGCCGGAATTGTCGAAGATTTTCGTGTTTTAATTTCCTCGTTTTGTACGATAAAAGAATCGGTCGGTTTCAGCATAGAACCGGGAATAGATTTGATAATCGAGGAGATTGATAAGTTTTTTTTTCCCGGGGTTGGAAAGAATAAGTATAAAACGGGAAATTTTTTCCTATTCGATTATTCTCTAATTATCGTTATTGAGAGTATATTAATTGAACGTTATTGAAATTAATACACACATTTATGGCGTGCATTCATGTAAAAATTCACAAAGGCTGGGGAAGAGGAAAGAGCTGAGTTAGATGCCTCTTCTTCGAGAGTTGTCCGCTAGCGGATGTTGGCTATTTGCACTTTATTTACAGCCGCCCGGAAGAGAGATTTAGATGTCTGGCCGAACCATCCTTAAAGGTTTTTAAGCCACGAGCCTCCTTTGCCAGGATTTTGTCGTCCATTGATTTTTCACGACATTTATACGAAAAGGTGCAGTGTCTCATAAATCTCAGGGTTTCTTGGGACGTGTCTCAAGTATTATATCAGTGTCCGAGTAATTTTTTTGTATTAATTCATTCTCATAAGTATGGTATTATTCATTAATCACTACAGCATACTAGAAAGTATGGAAGTCTTTAGGTGTTCAAAGGGCTTACGACCTATCGTACGACTGGATTAAGTGATTACTTTACACAATGTAACACTTTTACCAATTCCACTCTTGATTAACCACCAAAGCTATCAAATTTTGGATGTTGCATATATGTTATATAATAGGGTGTACCCATAAGTAATCAATTAATTTTGGTGTTGAATTTTTGCTTCAGTCAAGCTAAGTAAAGTGAAAGTGTAAGGACTTGTTTTATACGCAATATTATAATCCGTGGTCTTTTAACTTGTGACAATTAAATTTAAATTTTTTTATTACTCTGTTGTAAAATGGCAGACAATCAACTAACTGAAGAACATTTACGTCATTGCATGCTGTTTCATTTTCTATCGGGTGTTAATACAACGGTTGCAACAAATAAAATTTGTGATGTGTATGGAGACGTTTTGAAGGTAAATAAGTGCCAACGTTGGTTTGGAAAATTTTCCGATGGTGATTTTGACTTGTCTGATAGCGATCAAAGTGGGCGCCCGGTAGGGTTTGATAATGACGCTTTAAAAACACCTAGAAGCATATTTTTCTTAAAAGTCTACCAACAAGATGGCATGAGGTCCTAGATAACGATGGAGATTAAATCGATTAAAAAAAATTAAATGTATTTAAATGTAATGTAAATGTAAAAAAAAGAGTAAATGTTAAATTAAAAAAGTAAAGTTAAATTCTTTTTTTTGCCACTTAAATAATTGTTTACTTATGGGTATACCTAATATATAACTCGTTCCAGGTATGACTTTGCTGCCGCCATCTGTGGTGTCATCGCCATGAACTAGTAGATATTATATTATGTTGTCGCTGGTAGATTAGATATCTATTTTTGACTTATAACATGAAGTAATATTATTTTTAATTATCTCCTAACTATAACCCGTCAACAATGACGGATTTTTTATTTTTGAATTTCTACACTACATTAATTAATTAATTATTAGTTACCTATATGTTTAAAAAACGTTCAAAAATGGAAAATCAATCTTATATGTAAACTTTTATGTGTTCCATTTGAAATCATACTAATTTTGAAAACGAAATAATGTTTTCATTTTGTTTTATAATGACATCAGCTATTATATTAATTTTTATATAATATCAGTTATTGAATTTTAGTTACGGTTACGTATATTCGAAATTTTAATATTATTTTTATGTATATATGTATACGAATTTTTACATGTACACTAGAATACGCCAGAAATTTTCATGAAAATTCTGAACATATTCAGAATATTCTGAATAGAATATATACTTTTACCCAGTTTAATCAACAAAATAAATGATAACAATCTTTTATATGTAGTGTGTTCTAAGAACGCAGTTAATGGATTTTGTCTCCAGAGAGATGATCAATTAATTGAGACAAATTATAGAAGTCTCGCGAATTATATAAGTCTCAAGAGACGATGCTATGAATATGAAAAACTTTCAAAATTTGACATTGTGTGGATGTTCCTACTATGGAATTAGTGAATGGTGCATTGTGTAACAAGTTATAAGCCCTGGGCCATCGTATAAAAAGATTCACTCACGTTTCTCATATGCTTTAGCTTCGTCTCTGTAAGACTTCTATAATTTGTTAATTAAGGATAAATTATAGAAGTGTCATAAAGACGAAGCTATTTATATATGAGAAAAGTAGATGGAAGTCTCTTATACAATGGCTCAGGGCTATCAACCTGTATGAGCTGGCTTAAGCGATCACTCTACACCGTTCACCAATTCCATCGTAAGAACATCCACACATTATCAATTTTTTTAAAGTTCTATATGTTCGAATGAAGAACATTTATAGAACTTTATATATTGCACTGGCCTCTGGTAGACACATCTGTTGTTATATTTTCTCATTTCCAGGTTATAGATTTTTCAACCGTTAATGATACATTTATATTTTATTTTTCAAAGTTTTTTTAGCAATATTACTTATTAACGTTAATTTTTTATATTACAAATCTTGTTTATTCTCCCACTGAATAATTTACTAAAAATACTCAGCTTTTATATTTTAAGAACATCTTTGTCACATCCGCACTCTCTTTAAAATACAATTTAATTTAAAACGTTTGCGCGTGGGACGCACAAAAACATGCTCGCTTTGGCGCCATAAATAATCGTCAATCGCGCAGATAACGAAAATAATATAAGACCGCTTTTCATATCTCAGACTCCGTATGGACGCTCTTCAATGGGCTTCATTTCTTTCTTCCACTTTAAATTGTCACTTTTTTACCTCCCCACTTCGGTCTGAAGTCGGTTCCCATCCCCCATTCACTCGAAGGCTTTTATCCCTCGGACCAGAGCTTCTCCAACAACCCCCGGCTTTGTGACATTTTAACAAGTGTGCGACGCCATTATAATTCACATGCTGTATAGCATGTGAATTGAAAGCATGTTAACAGAAAAAAATTGCTGAAGAATACGATAATTTTTTCGGATTATGTTAGACAAATCTACAAGTGTACTAAATATTTTAATTACATTAAAAAATGCATTTCTTGTTTTTAAATGCAGTTTTGTAGTTTTTTATAAGAAAATAATTGTCTTTCAATATTTTAGTAATGTTGTTCTGCAAAAATGTGTTACGTCATTCTCACAACTCTAAGACGTTAAAATTTTGATAATTGTTTTTAACTAACTGTCAAATGATTAATTCAAATTTCAAACAAATTTTTTCTTCTTCTGCCTTCATCTCTCCACTGCTCGATATCTTCAATACTTCTTCGGTCTTCTGCGGAGCCTTTAACCGCTAGGAGATGCATCCTTAGGTGGCGGATAGGGAAAAGCTCGCCAGATATGGAGGGCAGGAGGGAAATAAAATACCTCTCGCAGACCAACAGGCAGTAGCGTCTAACCCCTAATGGGCGGCTACAAACAGCGTCTGTTCCCTATGTTAAAGGTTTAATTTAATAATAAGTTAACCAACCCGAATATTGGTTAACTTATTATTAAATTTAAAATAAAAATCCTTCAAACATCTAAGCGGCCTTAACAAAAATAAAAATTATGTCTTTTCGTTTAAGAATCTGTCTGTAAACTTTTTTCCAATTAACACATTGTCCCCGAATACCACCCATAATACTTTAACTAATAATCAATAGGTAACACTTTTTTATATAAAAAATAGTCAATATAAGTACCTATTAGAAAAAAGAACGAAGCATATCCCTAATCTAAAAATTTCTTCAATTTAGGTATGCTCCTATAACGAATAATGTCAACAAAATTCGAAATCCTTTTACCAAGCTGGTGCTATTATTATAGCTATTTCTGTGGGCATCTAAAAGAACACTTCGTGTATGGTGTAGTGCGCATTTGTAGATGATTATTGATACCGATGAAGACAGTGCACTATATGATACAGATTCATACACGTTTTTAAAACATTGTGTTGTTGAATTTAGAAAAAATCTATGTCGTCAAAGACGTCATTATATGATACTTTCTTCTTGTACCGGCAGAAAAATGGTGTAAGTAATAATAAGTTAATTTTATTTATCTTAATCCAAGCCCGAAGTTTGTATTTTTTGATTTGGCATAAATTGAAAATCTTTGCGTTTCCCGAACGAGCGTGAGAATAAATTTTATTGAAGTTCCGAGATGATCCCAACTTCGCAGAGTAGTAAATTTGGAGTTCTTTATGGATTGTGCAAAAAGAGAAGCGCCCTCCGTCGCTCGGAACAGTTGGAGGAGCGCCGTCCCGGAGTTAATCCTTCAAGAATCCCCAATATAGGGATATCGCCTTACGGAGGCTCGGCTCGTATTTCCCGTCGGCAGGGGCGCCCCTCAAACTGGGGGCATATTAAAAAACTTTATGTATTTTACCGAATGCCTGCAGAATACATTTTTTTTTAAATTTATTTATTTCACAAATTCCTTGTTTACAATAAATAGGTACTTAATAATAATTTAACAATAAAAATATAAGATGAGATTACACAATTTTTTTTTTTTTGTTAGATTTGTGGATTATGCCACTCTACTAGGCTACGCCTGTCCCAGAGTGGCGTTATAGAACACAATTTTTTTTTTTTTTAATTCGTCAATAATATTTGTTTTCATAAGGTAATAATTATGTATCTACAAAGTATCAAGTGCAATGTTAGTGATAGGTTGAGTGAGTCATAAGTCCAAGTGCAAATATGTGTAGAATATTGTTTAATGTAAAAAGGGTTAAAGTTTTGTTTAAGATTATTTTTTATTTTCCTTAATTAATTTATTTATTTATATAGGAATGTATTTTTATTTATGGACATTATTATGCAATTACAGTAAGTAAACATTTCGGGCGGGGATTTTTGGTTGCGCGGTCACCACTTCGAAGAGGACTCGTCGAGAAGTCCGACTCTACCAAAGGCTTCTTCCGTCGCGACAGGCCAGCAAAATACACAGAATTATGTAAGATAAATTATACAAGTCTCGGAGAAACGGAGCTATTTATACGAAAGACGTGTTTGTAAGTCTTTTTTATACGATGGCCCAGGGCTTGCCACCTGTATGAGCTGGCTTAAGTGATCGCTCTACAACAATACGACGGTCACCAATTCCATCATAGAACAATGCATGGACACGCGCCGCATTCCCAGGACCGTTTTATGAGCGAAGGCTCCCATATCAGTGCTACTCATTCGTCGCCAGGTTGACAATTTTTCACTACTGGCCGTTCGGGCCGCAAAAGTCCATTCACCGTTCCTCCTCTAGAACACAATTTATTTATTTATATATTAAAAAAACAGAAAATCGTAAGAACGTCCACACATTATCAATTATTTTTGTCGATGTTCTTACGATGGAATCGGTAAACGTTGAATTGTGTATAGTGATCTAGTGTATAGTTGTAAGCCCTGGGCCACCATTAAAAAGACTTCCATACCCGTTTCTATATAAATAGCTTCGTCTCTGTGGACTTCTATAATTTGTCTTAATTAATTCATCAACCCCCTGGAGACAAAATTCTGTAACTATGTTTTGAGAATATACCTATATATAAAAATATTACATAGACATGAAAGAACGTAAACTTCTCGGTACAAATTCTGTTTCCAATACGTTTGAGCTGTTTTTTTTTTTTTAATTTTGAAACAATTATGAAAAGGTCATAATAAATACTATTAAAAAGTATAATAAGTAGATTCGGTTTGAATTTTTTAAAAATTAAAAAAAATATTAAAAACTTACGTTTAGCTTACTAGGGTATTTAAGTATGCAAGAAATAACACTTTAACTGCAATATAAATGTGTCTTAAATACATGCGAGGGGAGAAGAAGGGGTTTAGTTCATCTCTGTACTATTTAATATTCTGCGGTATGTTATAATGGCAAGCAAGTGAGTAAGGCACCACTCGCATGATATATTCAATGTGTTTATTGATGCGAGATTACAGAATTCGTTCGAGAGGCTGCGGTCGAGTAAAGAACGGAGAAGGGACGTGGGCGGCCGTTACTGTGTCCACCCAAGCGTTCCGTTTTTGATCTCTGATTGGTGGTGCCACGTTCACGGAATCCATTATCATATATAACTAACTAACCAACTAACCTTCGCGTCGTTTCCCCGGAGGAGCAGGCAGGTAGACATCTCCTGTCTTGGTACACCAATTTTGTCTGATCCACTTTCAAACGTCATCTAATGCGCACTCTTCGGTTATTGAAGCTTTTAACAAGGCCATTCTTCAATATTTGGTTTATTTGGTCGTGCCAGGTTATCCGTGGGTGCTCTCTGTTTCTGCTGCCTTCAACACTCGCCTTATATTTTTTCTTTACCATCCTTTCACCGTTCATCCGTTAAACATGGCCGTGACATCTGTGACGATATACTCAAAGCCTGGTAGTATAAACTCTTTAATTTTTTAATATTATACGCGGAATAAAATACTTTTGTGCGTTTGTCTATTATTTTATAATAATTAAATAGGGATACAAACACGGAATTTCGGTTACATCAACATTCTTAACTAACTAACTAACCATCACGCTGTTTACCCTAGTTTTTGATTATGGAAGCTTTTAACAGAGCCATCCTCCAATATTTGATTTATCTGGTCTTCCGCGGACGCCGTCTGTTTCCTCACTCATCTGTTTCACATGGCCAAACCATTTCGGCAATCCTTTATTCATTCTATCCATTACGCTACGGCCAGCATTGCATTCACTTTTAATTCGTTCATTCTCTAGTCTTTCGTACCTACAAATATTTTCCACACATACGTCTAACTGACCGCATTTCTACTGCGTTCCGTCCACTTTCGTTTTTTGCCAATTCCAGGCTTGCCAAATCCCTAAAATGATTACATATGTGCGAGTCAACAGTTTTTTTTCAATAAATGGAAATCAAAATTTCAGTAAAATTGTAACAAAGTCTTAAATTAAAATTAAAATATCTCAAAAACTAACAGAGTTATGAATTTTAAATTTGCGTGTTGCATGAATAATTTTGACTGAAGCTATTTCTCGTACCCGGTGACATCGCGGTTCGTCTTGTCACAGGCGAGTTGGAGGTCAATCAGTCCTCACTAAAAAAATACACACTTTAAAATTCTTTTTCTCTTTTATTTATTGACACATTTCAACATTATTTTTTTTCACCAATTTATTAGTTCTGATATATATTTTAATTCCATTAAGTTAAATATAGTATTATCAACATCATGAAACTTCTCCATTATCGCAGTACAACGATGTTCAATCATAACCGAAAAGCGAAAAGATATGCTACAATTTTGGACCCAAATTACTTAATTGCATGCTTGATGAATCAAAACAATCCAGGCTAACCACAATTTACAACCCTAACATAAAATACAAAATAAAACAGTGGATCCGAAACAAGGGGAGAGATAAAATAGGCACACTTACACAAACACACTAACACATTTTAACCTCATATATATGATATATTTTCCATTATGTTACTTTAATCACTTTATTATGTTATGTTAATATACAATACTTATCAATACAAAATTCTACTATATATCTATATACTATGTTTTGTACCTACACACTATTGTAAACTATGCCTGTCTCAACACAGATATTTCTAATGAGACAGGCACAGTCCAACCAAAATTTTATATTGAAATTAAATACAAATAAACAAATAAAAATAAATAAATAAATACATTTTTAATTTTTTAGACTCATCGAATTTCTTCTTGGTGCTTCATTAAAAAATTTCTGTAGTTATTTACTCTATATAGAGGGTTGATATAATACTTCCACTAACAAACTATTCACGCCTGAAAAGTTACAAAAAATGTTAAAAATTAAATGAAAATTTGTGTCGAATAAAACTGCACCTGCCGCCGCTGCCGGAAAAAGTCCTTTGGTATAATATTTCTTCGTCCTCAAAGCAAATAAAAGTCCTTTTGGTAACCAATTTAGTTGTCCGGACCTCCCTTTCGCCCTGTCCATTCGTATGTCCGTGCGTCAGCGCCATTGCTAGGGCTCAATTCCAACCCTGCGGTACAACCTTTGCGAAAGGATTTTCGCCTTTCTCCAAGTACAAAAGCAATAACTTAAAGGTTTAAATTATCTGATTCAAAATGTTACGTACGACCTTTTTTATGACAGGTGAAATCTTAAGTTATGATGTAATGATTTAACTAGAGCGAGTGCCCGTCGAGGATGACGTTATCGAGTCATCTATTGGCGTCATAATGTATTTTTCTGATTGACTTCTTCATATTTATCTTTTCCTTGTCCCTAATTTATATTAATGTCATTTTTGTCACACATTTGTTATTCTACATCACACCGGCGATCAGTTCTCGGAAATTTTCTGGATCTAGATATACGTATACTTAAAATCAGAAGACCTGGCCAAATCAGAAAAATCAAATACTGGAGGATGGCCCCATCAAAAGCTTAAATTACCCAAGATGAGGTTTGAGTGATGTGCCGGATGATTGTCCGACATCCAGCTGCCCGACAACCAACTACCTAACAGCCAACTGCCCGACAGTCAACTGCCTGACAGCTGATTTCCCGAAAAAGTCAACTTCTACAAAAAATATATTTAAATTATACGATACGCATTGGCATACATTTATGAAAGTGTGCATAAGTTCTTCAACAATTTAAACCATCAAATTGATAAATTTGAAACAGAATGTTGACGTAATTATTTTCCTAGTGGGTTACTTAAGAACTTGTGAATAATTCATTTCATGTCAAACCTAGAAATAGTTATTATTATATTCTGATGTATTTTATTTTAACTATTGTTTATAAAAGTAGTTTTAAATCAAAATTATTTTTTAAACAATTTTGATTTAGAATGTTGGTTTTTAAACAAAAGTCTTTATTACTGTGATGGAAAATTCGGTTCAGCTATAGAGAGGCTTGGATATCTGGGGGAGTGTGAAAACTGTATTTTCTACTGGGTCCTAGAGTGCAACTGAGGAAATTCGGAACGCTCGGCATTTGGCACAATACACTCTTGAAACGGAGGAAGAAGTTTGGCCTGCCTGGGTAGAGGAAAAATTAAACTATGGTATATTTTGCGCAGAACACAGATTTTCAATATTTTGTATGAATATATAGATTATGCGCAATTCATAAATGTGTGACGTTAACTAATAATTAATTAATATAATATGTGACGTGTTCATAACAACTTACTGCGACTACATTCATGTAAGTTTGTCGATATTTGAGGCTATTAATATTTTCCATTACTTATATTGCGTACGGTTGCCTCAAAAGTCAGCTTTACACTCATGTTCGTATATATTGCTAAGACTAACTTGATTATATATGAGGTAGGCAAGTAGTAATGGCAGTAAGAAAGACAAAAGAAACACGTACTTTCTTTTTATACCTAATTTATTAAAGCAAGGTTATAAAATGTTACTAGAATATAGTGTTTGTGTAAGCTTTGCCTAGATTCACATATGACAGAAGGTCTCCTCATTACTTACCTGTTTAAACTGGGCAACATTTGTTATTTCCTGAAAGGTGTAAGCTTTGGCTAGATTCACATATGACAGAAGGTCTCCTTATTACTTAGCTGTTTAAGTTGGGCAACATTTGTTATTTCTTGAAAGGTGCCCGTCATTGGTCCTCCAACTCCTTTGCCTCTTCTTTTCCTATTCCATAAATATTTTTAATTAATTTAACCAGATCTTGTGTCCAGATATCCTTAATTCTCTTTTTAGGAAAATGAGATCTTGAACACGGGCTATTTTTATAAGTAACGCCCAGATTCTTATTCCTCGAAATGCACCGTAACGATTGCACCAGGACTCGTGGTCTCCCAATATAACCCACACGCATCACCCAATTGGGATGATCAGGAATTTAATCTTAAATTGACTCGGTGACTCACCAATATGTATGGCGGTATCTCGCTGCACCAACTGTCGGCGGTTTAACCAGATGATTAAACCCAGTACCTCTCGGTAAACAAATATTCATTACAGTACATTGTTACATAATATAATTTAATAATATAGCCGTACATTTATAAAATCGCAATAAGCTTATTTCATTCCAATCCATTATTCATGATTACGTTACAAAAATTAGAATCTTAGAATATGGAATTTTGTATCTGTGGTACTCGAAAAAATGATTTATGTTGTCAATTTTCACGAAATTCTTAAAAGTGCTAATATCTCGAAAACTGGCTTTTCTACTGCTGTAATATTAGGTCCTTACATATGAAATTGGCGTTTTGCCATACTGGCAAATTTGATCTCAAATATCTTCTCTTTGGTTAAGAATTCCAAATCCAAATTTATACAGCTATTTACTCATGTATTTGTATTTTGAAAATTATAATTCATTTGTTTTTTCCTCAATTTTTTTTTCTTTGCGTCACTCAGTTTACAAAATGAAAAACTTGAAATACCGCGTTATTTACGAGTACGAGTTCCACCGTGGCACCAGTGCTGCAGAAACGGCTCGAAGGATTAATGATGTGTATGGCGACGGTGCCGCAAAAGAAAACACAGTGCGTTTTTGGTTCCAACGTTTTCGTTCTGGAAATTTCGACCTGCAGAACAAGCCCTGTGGACGGCCGGAGACCAAAGTTGATAATGAAGAATTGAAAGCTATTGTGGAAGCGGATCCATCGCAAACCACATCCGAGTTAGCTGCAGGCTGCGGTGTTAGTGATAAAACTGTTTTAATCCACTTGAAGCAAATTGATATGGTGAAAAAGCTTGAAAGGTGGGTACCTCACGAATTGAGTGAAGCAAATCAAGAAACGCGCGTTGACTGCTGCGTTGCATTACTCAACCGGCACAATAATAAAGGGATTTTAAATCGAATCATTACCTGTGATGAAAAGTGGATCCTGTACGATAATCGGAAGCGCTCATCGCAATGGCTGAACCCTGCCTAACCAGCCAAACCATGCCCCAAGTGAAAATTGACTCCAAAAAAGTTACTTGTGAGCGTTTGGTGGACTAGTGCTGGTGTCGTTCACTACAGCTTTCTTAAATCTGGCCAGACGATTACGGCAGATGTCTATTGTCAGCAACTGCAAACTATAATGGAAAAGCTAGCTGCTAAACAACCAAGGCTGGTTAATCGCTCTAGGCCACTGCTGCTTCATGATAACGCTAGACCACATACTGCACAACAGACGGCTACCAAATTAGAGGAGCTTCAATTGGAATGTCTAAGACATCCACCGTACTCTCCGGACCTTGCCCAAACAGATTACCATTTTTTTCGAAATTTGGATAACTTCTTGCAAAGGAAAAAATTCAACTCCGATGGGGCAGTCCAAACCGCCGTCAAAGATTTTATTGATTCCCGTCCGAATGGTTTTTTTAGTAAAGGGATCGATGAACTACCTATGAGATAGCAAAAATGCATAGCTAGCAATGGTACATACTTTGATTAAATAAATATATTATAATAAAAAAAATCGGCTTTATGTTCCTCCCATACTAAACGCCAATTTCATATGTAAGGACCTAATATTTTGATATTTTGATCAGTCATGAGTGCACTTTGCAGGGCTAATGGCCTATCAGTTATCCAAGGGATGGTTTTAATTTTCGGGACATTCTGTATATTGAAATCAGTCTATAACTTGAGGTAAACTTAAACCCCAAACAAACAGCACGCCAACTTTACATTACAATACCGGAAACGGTAAAACTTATCCCCAAGATGGCCAGCAGTTAGAGAAAATACAAGAACTTTAAATTATACAAACACATATTATTTACTAACACAACGAAGGAATACAGCAAACTTACCACAATCATCGTACAACAATCACGAGTCATGTTAAATAACAAGGATGGTTATTCAATAACCTACCTCAACAGACAATTCAATAACTTAACTCCATTAAAAAAGTATAACAACATTCTAAAACGCGAAATCTGAATGAAATAAAATATATTTCTTAAATAATAATGGATGAAATAATACAAATATGTATCTACTATTCCTACTAAATGTATATGTGTACTCTGCGTAAAATTCTTTACTGCAACACAATATTGTGTAAACTGTAAAAGCTTTATACTGCGAGATACGCTGGAAATAAATATTTCGGCGTTTTTTAAAAAATGTGGGTTTCTATTATTCATTTGTGCCAGAATGTTTGCACTACACTATAATTTTTTAGGACGATAATTTATATAGCACCCTTGTTCTTATATAAAAGTAATAAACTGAACATTTTTTATAATAATTTAGAAAATATAAGCGTTGATTGATAGACCGCGGCGATAACATTCGTTTTCAGTATCTTAGAAATTATCCTCCGTTATGGAATATTTATATGTCTGCAGAGTATGTTTTCTTAGGAATGTAAAGCTTACATTATGATGATAAAACTGTATTAAAATAATTAATAAATGTTCAATATTAATTAAAGTTTAAAATTTCTAAGAAATTATTACGTTTTTTATTATTTTAAAACGCTTTTTACTCATAGAAAGAGAAGATTAATTAAAAAAATATTGTATTTACTTACTTTGGCATTTTTCAAAGTCTCAAAGGACTTTGAAAAATTTCATAGTATGAAATATGCCAACAAATGACGTTGCTTTTAAATTAGAATGCCTTGTCTATTTAACGTCCGGCCGCTTATTTTTTTTTTAAGTAAAAAATTAATTTTCAAACTAAATTTTTATGCTTCACTCTCCAAATAAAAGCGAAGGTGCTTTCCCTCCATCAACAACAGAATTCTATAATCTATATCAACATCATAAGCGCCCACCTTTTGCGCCAAGCGTTTTATTTGGAGAGTGAAGGAATTTTTTTTTCCGAAAATTTATTTTCAACTTTATAGTACATTTAGGGCCCGATTCTGAAGATAGCAATGTCTGGATCTTTATGCTATATCTGGATCTTGACAGCTATTCATATAACATTGTGACGCCGTCAAATGGGACGTTTTAAGTTTGACAGATTTGGAATTAATGAATTCAACCAATGAGAATGCTCTAAAACGTAAACAAACGTTAAGTTATTCGCAACAGATGGAAGGGATGTGCACATTCCTATGAATCGACATTTTTTTTATTTTTTATTTATTAAGTTCTCTTAAAACTTATAGTACCTACTTTAATCGGTCGGACGGGTAGACCTCTTTCCATTTAAGAAAGACAATCGAATTAGTATGTGTAAGCCGTGCGTATGATGCGAATTGTTTCATTGTGTTGGTGTTTATACCCGTAAACGCCAACGCAATGAAACAACGTGCGTCGTACGCATGGCTTACACATACTAATTCAATTTTCTTTCTTAAATGGAAAGAGGTCTAGTCAACACAAATGTGTTCCAAAATTATAATAATTTCAAAATTACATCGAAATTTAATTTTAACGTTGTGTATTTTGGGATTAGGTTTATAAAAAAAAATTTTCTTGCATCGCATGCTCAAAATACAAGTTAATTCCTTAAAATTATGAATTTTCGTCAGTGTGCTGAGTTTAAATATAATTATATGTCACTTAAATATATATATTTCTTAATTTTTCTAACATCTCTTTGTGATTTCTTTATATTTTATTAAAATCAAAAATCATGGTACAATATGAGATCCAGTATCATTTTTGTACAAAATGATTGCACAAGATTTTGTACAAAAGCACTTGTGTATAATTAAATATAAATCAGAATCAAATTCGTTTTAATAAAATAATCATTTTCGTGATTTTGGTAGTTTAGTGTAAGTTTCGGTACGTTACCTTCGCCACGCGAATATATAATATATGTATGTTTATACTTGAAATACGAACGTTTTATCACAGTATACCCAGAACAGTAGTTTATCTCCGGCCTGTCGGTGAGTTATTAGCCTACTCTTGCATTGACGCTAGGTTTGTCACTTTATTTTTACTCCCTTTCTTTTAACTCGTAGCGTCTGAGATTCCAACGCATAAGGTAGACACGAAACTCGAAAATTTCTCTAATTAGTATACCTAGTTTCTGCACTTAAATTGCAAGAACGCTGATTATCATCAACGTAGATTTTTAAAAACTCACAGTCTTTGTGATAATCAACACTCCTTTTTAGTAAAGCACCACAAACGTAAAAAAGGCATTTTTTTCAGGAAGCGCATTTTTTTTCTTAAGCGGCGGCTGTGAGCGCGAATGGCACCGAAGGCACGGCCCTTACTGCCGCCACCTTGTGCCCCCATATTTTATGTCAATGTGTGCGGCACAGTGCGTGCGTACACGGCGCCGAGCAAGCACGCACACATTTTTATGGGTAGCGGCCGTTTGTATGAAGACGTATTACTGTTCTTATTGTATACTGTGGTTTTATGCTATCTATAGTACGTATTATGTAGCATAAATCGTCGTATTTCAAGTATAAATATATAACGCGGTATATTGGGACACGAGTCCAATTTTTACTTATTATTATAATCTAAAATCTTTTTTATGTCCCAAATGCAGAAAAGTTCCTACCACAAAAATGACGGAACGTGAAACTAGCAAAACCGATTTATCGGTGACATCCCTTAACTCTGTACCCATAGGTAGGTACATATATATTTATGTCAAATATAGGCGCAAATGATATTTAAAATTACGACAAAGGTTTGTAATTGAAATTGTCAGTAGGTAAAAACTTACACGCGTTTTCTTCATGTTGACCGAAGCGTTATTACAATATTTTGACCTAATGATATCAATTTCAGGAATTTTAAATCTCAATATTTATAATTCTGGTACTTCCAAGGAGCGTGATCAGTTTTGTTTGTGGTTTTGTTTCACCTTCTCTTTTGATGAAGCAAGATTTGTTTTACATTCTTAATTTTTTTAGACGCGTTTCGTCTTATAAGGGCATTACCAATCAATCAATATCTTATGAGATTGACAATGCCCTCATAAGGCGAAACGCGTCTCAAAAATTAAAAATGTAGAACTAAAAGAACAAGTGTTTTTCTTTCTATATCATCCCATGTAGCCAAAACATGACTGACAAAAACAAAATTTTACAGAAGATTTTTTCTTCTCATTTTTGTAGGAATATACTTTAGGAACAAAATTTTATATAGAGTATTTATTTTATTAATGTCTTTCGCTTATCATTATAAAAATCGATTAATACTGCTTTGCTGTAGTTTTTTGTATTTCTGAACGATTCTAAGAAGCAATTTACAAAAACTAATGAATGGTAATACCTACAATGAAGAGGATAACTATACAGTTAGATGTAAATGAGATAGAGCACATTATTGATATTAATTCATGGTAACAATTAAGTTTTTATAAGAAAACTATTGAAAATATATGCTAGATAATTTTGTATTTCTGCACGATTCTAAGAAACAATTTTGTTCAAACACTAAGGAAAGGTAATACATGCAATGAAGAGGATAGCTTTACAATTTGTTGCAAATGAAATGGAGACAAAATTATTAATATTAATTCTTGGAAACAATTAAGTTCCACACTAATGATATTCTAAAAATGCGGGAATTCCCACATTACAATCCCTCCCAAAGAATAAATAAAAAAACTAATTATAATGATAAGAATATTTGACATAATAATATTCAATAAATTATCTATTGTCAAGTATGTTCTCTTTACAATAAAACGCTGTAAGATAAATAAATGCACAGGTATACTTTATTTGATCTATGCACAAACGAATTTTAAAGTTTTTGGTAACATACACCAAATGCACAGTGCTATACTTGTGCATCATCCTCATTTGATTTGCTAAAACATCAGCTGCTTTAGGATCATGGGACAGTGTCAAGTATTCATGACGAAATCTTCTGGGAATTATGCCATTTTCACATAGTTAACGCAGGTCATTATATTTTGCTTTCGATATTTTAAATAGTTCTTTGTACAGTTGTACCAGTAAAGAATTGATTACTGAAGAAATTCGGTGGGATCTAATAATATTTTATGTGTCAATAATATCTATCTATCAAAACAGCCTTATTTTTTACTTTCAGTTCAATATTAGGACAATTTTGTTTAAATGACGCACTTCTAAGCTCGTTAAATTTTATTTTATGCTTTGCCGACAAGTAAGACAGCGAAAAGGTTTTCCAACCGCGTCACGTGTCATCAGTGTTATTTGTTATGTGTCTGTTATACAGGGAGCTGGTCCACCATACTTTACAGGCAGATTCCTGAATAAATTATGAGTCGAAAATGTTCAAAATATAAACAATAAATAGTGTTCTAATATCAATAGTTAAAGATCAATGACTTTCAAAACGATGATGAAAATTTCATTTTTTTCAATATCTATGACTTAACTTCTGTTAAACGTAGGACTATCATTAGACAGTATAGGTAGTGTGACAAATATCAAAAATTTATTCGCTTTAATACAAGTCAAATAAAATGTTTAAAACCCTGCACAAATTTGAAAAATACTTTTATCATTTTATTTGAATTATATTAAATATTATGATTTTTCAATATTCAATATAATTTCATTTTATTTTTTTTTACACAATTCAGAAATATTGAAAAATAAATGCCAACTTTGGAGACATTTATTTCATTCAATAAGTATGTTTAATATCATTGTTCATAATTACATAAAATACTACCCTCAAATAAGAAATAAGGTAAGAATCTCTGCTATTGCAGTTTCATTGTTCTTAGGATCATAATAAGTTAAAATTAAGAATAAGTTAAACAAAACTAAAATATCAACAGTCTCTAATGAATATACATAAATTATTAATACCTATGTAAACAGGTATTAACAATTTAATGTATAAAATATATACATTTTCCAAAAAGAACCGTAAAGAAAACTGACAAAAATGCTGAATGTATTGAATATATTTAGAATAATTATTCTTAAACAAGGCGGAGTTATTAAATGTACAAAGCCAAAATAATATATAATAAACTAAAACAACAATAAATAAACAAAATTTATAAATATAAAAATGGTAAACAAAGCATTATTTTTTTATTATCACTGTACAACATTATTCCAGACTTGTCGACCCCATCTTGGTAAGCTTTTTATATGTGCATTAAACGGAAGATTTTTTACTAAAACTGAAAACTGCAACATCACCTGAAATCAAAATAATTATTGTATAATGTGTATAATAAATGTAACATTATATAGAAAGTCTACAGTTTTCCATTAAATGAATAAAATAAATCAAAAGTTACCATTAGTTGTGCTGCCATTGCAACATTTCACATATGCATATATTGTGTAGAACTACACATGAGTATACAGTTTGTCCAGCAACGGTCCGACTGTAATGCAAAATTGAATGCTTCAGAATGCACCGAAATGTTGACTTAAAAAGTTCAATACATCGCTTCACAACATTTCTGATTTTGTTGTGTGCTTTTGTATACCTAGATTCGGTGTATTCTTTCCTGGATTTTATGAAAGCATAAGAAGCCAGGACTCTGATGGATACCCACAATCACCTGAAAGTTCAACAATATTTTATGTTATAAATTGCATAAGGCTATTGGAAAACTATGAAAAATCAAACATTTATAAGCATTAATAAAATAATGTTGGTATGCTTAACCAAATAATTTTCAATGTGGCAATTGATCCGCATATATTATAATGAATATGTTAGTAAGATATGAGAAACACAAATTTGCTACGCACTTTTATGAACGGAGATTATTTTGACACTTCTTAATTACGCATTGCAGTACTTTCAGAGAGTATTTCTCAACTCACGTGTGATTCGAAGCAAGTTTTGCAACTCATCCAAATGTTTGTTTTACTATTAACGCAATGGAGTGGGATTTTCTACTCAATGTTCGATAGATTTTTAGATACTCCACTATATGAAAATCTAACCTCATTTTTTCAAAATTCGTCCAGAGCGGATTTTGTAATTATACGGCTCAAATACACTGTATTAAAAGATGATATAAGAAAGATTGTTTCTTACAAACGTATTAATTTCTTCATCCACAGCGTCCAGATGAAAAATCATGGCTAAACTTGTCCGCGTTACGGCGTATTCAAATCTTCCCATCTTGACATTTGACAGATAACAATTTACATCTTTCTCCCTCCCTCTATATCTATCTCACGTAGAAACTTACAGAAACAAACACCGACGTAAAGCTATGTCTCGTTTATTTTTAATTTTTATTATCGTCTATTAAGTGTTGGGATAAAGATCTTAAAGATCTAGACATTGCTATTTTCAGAATACGGATGTTAATCTCTTCGGACTCAAAGGATAATCAAAATCAGTCTTTTAATTCATATTTAACGAAAAGAAAATTAAATTTCTTAAAATATTTCAAATTTGGGATTCAACATACTACTAATAATATCTTTTGATGAAGAATGTTCTTAGGTTTTCACGGCCACTCAGAATCTTCAAGTTTGTGTTTACTGGGGTATTATGCCGTGTTGTTACGACCTTTCGGGCCGATGTTTCGGGTCCCATTGCAGGGTCCATCATCAGGGCTGATGTGTTGTCTTGAATGTTGGTGTTGTGGTTAAGTATCAGCTTGCAATACCGTGCCGAAGTCATGATGTGTTTGTATTATGTTGTATGTATGATTCATCTGTTGTCCGATCACTATCTCTGCGGAGTCTGCGACGAGAATGACTTTGAAGCGCCGGATACCAAGATGTTTTTAATTTGAGACCATCATCTCTATTAATGTTTATCGGATGCTTGTAAATTTCTAGTGCTTCCTTGATAAGACGCGCATGGTGACTCTTTCCAAGGATTTTCGGTTCGAATGCAAAATGATGGCCGGTATCCAGAAAATGCTCAGCCAGTGCTGATTTTTCTGGATGACCGAGTTTGTATGCCCGTTTGTGCTCGTTGACCCTTTTGGAAATGGTACGCGCCGTTTGCCCCACGTATACTTTATCGCAGTCACAACACATCAGCCCTGATGATGGACCCTGCAATGGGATCCGAAACGTCGGCCCGAAAGGTCGTAACAACACGGCATAATACCCCAGTAAACACAAACTTGAAGATATCTTTTGATGGTTAGCTTAGTTAATTTCTAAAATGACACAATGCCAAACATTGATCTGAGAGATTATTTTCCAACTGTCGATCTGTCTCCTGTAGGGGTCCGACGAGGATAAATATAAACGTGGTTTAAAAAAATATCATGTAATTTATTAGATTAGGTTACAATCTGTGAAGGGGACCCACCAGACACCCTGGGCCGTGTTACGCGCAGAGCGTCCATATCGGCCCAGCACGTTCGCCGCCTATTTGGCATTATTTTAATGCTAAACCCAGCCTCCTCGCCAAACCGCAGGCAGGGCAACACGCCAAACCTTTCACTGTCCGAGCGTCTTTATTTAGAAAATGTACACAATAATATAATAACGGCAATAAAAGGCAAAAGTAAAATCAATAAAATAAGCATAGTAAAGATACATATATAAATAAATAAATAAATACAGGTCATTGGCAGAAGACATTAAAGAACGCAATAGCTTCAATATAAAAATACAAATTAAAGAACAGATTATAATGGAAAAAAAAAAGATAAACAATAATAATAATAGGTCTTTATTTCAGCTTGTTGAGAATAGATTCTCACCTCGCCACATAGATATATATATATATATATATATAATATAATCTATATAATATATATATATATTATATCTATATATATAGATATAATATATAATATATGTGTATATTATATAATATATGTTTAAATAGAAGTTTTCGCGAAGAGGTATATGCATTATGAAATATTATTATTATTACCACCATCCCTATGGCGATGTCAGAGAAATCGAATATTTATCTCTGAACTGTCAGAGAGACCAGCTTGAAAATGGTTATCCAAGTATAACCGAAATATAGCGCAAAAATAAAATATTTTTACAAATCCGCGAAGTTCCCGAAAACCAACAACAGACATACAAGTAGAATAAGAAATTAAAAATAGAAAGTAGAAAATAATAAAAAAAATAGGTAAATACATAAAAAATAATTGAGAACAATCACTGTTGCATAATTAGTGTCCATCTTTTATGTACTCAGGGGAGTCAAGCCACATAGCAGCTGCTTGAATAATGGAGTTGCTAGACCCACACATCCTCTTTCTTGCGCTAGCTATCTTCAATCGTTGGAGAGCAGCAAAGCCATGGACCTGTGTTCTGCGAACATATATGAGATGCCCTACAACGCCAGGGTAGACCGAGCATTATCCTGAAGGCACTATGATATTGCACTCTCATAGAGTTATAGGACGGCAGAGTGTTGGGTTATAATCTATCTGTATTATTGCGGACTAGCTCTTTTACACCCTGTATATATCAGTGGCGTGCAGTGGGTATAAACTTAGGTTATGCTGTGACCGACTATATACCTATATTAAAAATATATATATACGCATATACCTGTAAGGGTATACACATTTAAAAAAAATGTTAACTATATACATATAATGAACTATTTTGAGTAGCTTCAATCCACAAAAATAACTGCACTATAAAAGACGTATTGTAAACAATATTTCCTAAATAAATAAATATTTTATATAGATATAGCTAATACGGCGAAAAATTTCAATATATTTCGAAGACGATATATATAATTAAATCGGGAACAATACTAATTTCAGATATACGTTTCTTTTCACAAAAATAAATCAAACATTTTATGATATCATTATGACATGACAGATAACAGATGGTATTTATCGTATTCGTATTTAAATTTACCATAGAAAAGACATAAAATTTACACCGAAAGTTTTGGGTGGAATTTGTAAAAAATAACATTTCTGCATGACGTGCGCCTGGCATAGGACCTTTCGAAGAAGGACGCTAATGCACAAAACTCGCAGCATTAAAAATACACGTTTTTTTTCTCGACCTGACTATATCTGTGGAACAAATTGGTTGGCGAAATAAATGAAGAATTGACACGAAGTTAAGCGCAGAAAAGTCGGAAATAAAACTTCTAGCCGTAGGACGAATTACGGCTAGAATTTTAAATCAACTTTTTCTTAAGATAAGGATTATTGAATTAATATTTGTTTCTCAGAATCTTTACTAATGCACAGCTTTTTTGCTTGTATGCGCTGCACGCCACTGGTATATATATATAGATAAATAAATAATTAGTCTTGCTGGTAGCTAGGTGGGTATACAGTGCTAGGTAGTGTACAGAGTACGCGGAGAATTTATCAAAGCCTCCGTATTGAGCGTGCAGTCGACAGTTTTGACCGCACAGCCCGCTCGCTAACGAAATCCCCGGAATAGTTGGGCGGCGAGCAGCGCGGGTCGCATTCCGCGCATCGCAACCCCCAGCCGTACAGCATTGTTGGCAATTTTCTGCCCTGCCTACTCATTTACTTTACCCGCGCGACGTACTGTTAAATAAATTACCTTACGCTTTGTCCTCCTGCAGGCCTCTGTACACGTGTAAGTACTTCTACCATTTAAGCCGGTCAACAGAGACTGTTATTTATTTATTTTATATTATAATTTACATGTCACAATTTTATACATAAGCTTATAACACCCCACTTCGTTAAACCTGTTATGGGGCAGTTGTAATTAAGGATTCCAAATTTTTATAAATACTATTTAAAAACAATATAAAAGTAAAATATATATACATATATATATATATATATACAAATACATAAAAGAAAAGAAATGTAAACGATATAATCAAATTATACAATATAGTAAAAAGAGTTATAATAATAAGAGTAAAAAATATAAAATACAAAAGAGTATAAAACATAAAATATTGGTTCATGGGTGGATCACCTCCTCAGCATACTTTCTTCCTGAATTTTTTGCCATTTTATTTATAAAATGGCTTAGTTTTACAGTTGCCTTAATTTCGTCATTCTATGTTAATGTTCTAGAGAATGTTTAATACGTGTTATCCAGCGATAATAAGGTCTTCATTTACGAGTGATATACTGCGAAACGGTATAATTTAATGAAAAGCGTTAAGTTTAATTCGTTTCAAATGACTTTATACATTGAATAGTTAATTAATTTTAATAATTTATTAAAAGTTGGTTTTTTCTCCAAGTAAATATAAGATGAAAAACTTTATTTTGAACGCTACATCAGGCCATAAGATCCTTAGCAAAACAAATCTCAAAAATACCCAGACTTGAGAATATCACGTTGATGTATTGTGCTCTCGCCAGGAATCGAATCCAGAATCCTGGATACCAGAAGCCGTGTCCACTTGACTACGAAGGCCACCATGTTATAGTGAAAGAAACAAAAATGTGCGTTTCATTGCGATGTGTTTTACTTTAACACATTTTGGGTGACACATTGTTTACGAAAAGTTATCACCCAAGAACAGTCAACGCACACTGCTACTTGCTAGTTATTTCGTTTGCGCTCCGGTAGTTTTTCTCGGTCGCCGAAGCTTTCCAAATTAAAATGAGATGTAGAGCCTAAAACCTAAGTGTAGAAGTTTTTTCCTAGAGTAAAAAAATATTTCCAGAAGGCCTGCGTAACTCTACAAAATGAAATGGAGCCCGTGCATACAAAAGTACAGAAGACTCGATTAACCGGACTAATTGTTGTCGTAAGGCATTTGGATAATCGAAAATCCGGATAACTGAATCTATGAAGAAAAGAAATTTTTGTACATATGTATTATTAATTCTATAAAGATGACTTACCTCGCCCGCGTAGACACAATTCTAGGTGTTTATTAAAAACAACAAAAACGAATTAAACTTATCAACCAAAATCAATGTTTATTAAGTGTATTTCAAAATTGAATCAGCATTTTTCTTAACATCACTTATCGTGGAAGTGCCCAAAATATATTTATAACCTAACCTAACATAACCTAACCTAACTGTCAAAAACAATAACGAAATGCGTGGACAGTGATCTCGGGGGGCGTTAACACGGTTGCGACATGTCGGTGCACGCACGGATTAAACTACTCACAAAGTTATCCAATCACTGTTGACAACCCGGATAATCGCGAATCCGTATAAATGAGGTACAGATAATCGAGTCTGTACTGTACCAGCATATTTTCAACTCGTTACTTGAGCAATTCGGCGATAGATTTAATCAATTTGGAAGCCTGGAACAGACAATTAAAATATGTAATTAAGTATCCGGATGTAGTAGTCTTAAGTACTTTGGTTCCCAATGGATGCAAATTGATGATTAGATCTGGTCTCAAGTGTTTGTCGACTTGAAGCCGAAACTTGAGAATCTGAAAGAAATCGTTTGGAGAACGAAGAGTTACTACGAACTACTACAGTAAATTTGGAGTGATTACCGGAATTCTGAAAAATCTAGCGATGGCTTTAGTCACAGTTTTTTCCTCTACATCCTTTTGTGAGACCTTATTCCCAGCGTTGAGCAATATAAAGCAATAAAAATAACAATAAAATAAAAATAAAAATAAGAGCAATAAAAAAAAATTCGTTCATAAAATATTTTTACTTTGTACTCTAATGTTACCCTATTAGGGTCAATAATGACACTTTGACGGTCTGTTTGTTAAAAAAAAATGACCGATAGATTGATTAATTAAAAATGATAGGTTTTTTAAATTTTTGCAAGGTTTTTATCATTTTATTCGATTTATATTAAAGAAAATAAATTTTTCATAATCGATATACGTTACCGTAATGATAGTTCAATTTTTTGAAAAAAATAAGCCAGAAATATTGAAAAAAAGACAAATTTTCATATTGCATAATATGTCTATAACTCTTGATATTAGGTCATGGCTACTTGAAAATTTTCGACTCATTATCAAAGCAGAAATACACTTCTAGAGTTTTTGCTACTGGCTATGAGACACCTGTATAATTAAACTGAAGTACAGATAACAAAGTTTAATGTTTTCCATCCATTTTTATGATCACCATGAATAATCTCTGCAACGTTTACGCCAAATCAAATCAAAGTAATACAAATATTACAAATTCTTTTATTTTAATACAAGTCAAATAAAATTATTTAAATCTTCCGAGAAATTTTGATTCTAATTTAGGCAAGAATCTATCTGCATAGCAGGGGCGTGCAGTGGGAACAAGAAGCATGACTTTTCCTAAGCATATATCATTATATTCAAATCACAATAATTAACATATTATTCAGATTTTAATAATATGTTTCTAATATTCCATAATATTCTGCCAAATAATTATTTAATTTCGATATTTTTTCTCAAATATACGGTTAAATAAAAGTCATGCTTCTTGTTCCCACTGCACGCGCCTGCTGTGTAGTATAACGGACTAGCTATGTTATACCTTGACAGAGATTGATGAAAAGATGATTTTGAAACTCGGTGGCTACACAAAGAATGTTGATAATTTATATGTTTAATAATATTTGTAAATGGCCATATTAAATTGTTCTACGACTGTATATGTAAAATATCAACACATGATAATTAAATACGACATTTTAATATATCTTAACACTGCTGTTGTTAGAAAAACGCCCACCCTTGGGCGAACGAAAAAATGTATTTTTTGTAGGCTTCACTCTGTTTGATGTTGAAGGGATAACAAGTTTGTTTTAGGCTTCTGACGAAGATCGCTTCGCGCAGCGCAGCAAACAGCGGTCAAACAATTTATATTCGGCGAATTTTGAATTCCCTTCTGGTCGCACTGTGGAGCCAATAGCGGCGATATTTTCAAAGCAGTGACGCGCATTTATTTAGTGCCCCAGATAACGAACCGCTGCGTTAAAGCCAGACTGCGTCGTATTGATCATCCTTTAGGTAGACCAGAATACATATCATTACCATTGATTGGACGAGAGTCCATGAAGGTATTGACGAGTATCCTGGCGGCGCCCAATGGCCGGCAGCTTTCAATAATGTAGATTGGTTGTGTTTGAATATTTAAACTAGCACCACTTCTGCAGCTTCTAAAGCCAGAACGGTTTTTATGTTCTGTGCTCACTGTCTACACGATGAATGTCCATAACATGGAGTTTTGAGGAAACGCATTTTTATTTTTTATTTATTTGTTTATTAACGCCCTTTAAGTTCTTTTTACACCTACGTAATACATGTCAATTTTACAATATAAAAAAAAATCAGTATGTTTGCATGTAAATAACACGGCCGTGACGACAACTAGTGGCGTATTTGTATTGAAATATGTACAAAAAAAGACATTAAATAATGAATACTCAAAAATGCGTTTAGAAATTGTTACATAATATACCTATATACCTAATATACCTATATAATAATACCCCAAGTAATACAAAAAAAAGTAATACATAGTAGAAGGCAAGTTCATATCAATAGCACAAGCTTAATAAGTATAATAATAAAAAAACACATTTTTTAATGTTTAAATCAGAAAGAATGTACAATTTCAATCTTGAGCATAAGATAAAAAAATCAGAATATGATAAAAATATACATAACATACATTTTATTAATTGTTTAAATCATAGAATAGTACAAATTTAACATAACCAAGTTACAACTTAGTAAGTATTGTATAGTATGTACTGTAATATTGTATATTATTTAAAACAATATGTGTTCGTTCGATACATTTAACGAATCAAAATTTAAATTTACTATAACCTAAAGTCGAATTTTTCGGTTTTCTTTATTTATTTTAGTTTTATTATTTTTATAATTGCATGACAGATTCATTCATTTACTTCATATATAAGCAATTTTCTATCTGTTGCTTTTAATGTTGTCATTAAAGATGTATATCGATATGATCGCTCAGTTGCACACTACGCATGATGGTGTGCCTTTTCATTACATCTATTTTGCATTTTGGGACGCGGAATAACGCGTGACCTCGATTACGCTATAAGTTACTCTATATTTTTATTGATATTAACAGGCCATAGTGCTCTGGTAAGTTCGATGAGTCGATCATGTTTTTTTTACGATTTTGATTTCCGATATCCCTAGGTATGAATGTAGGATGAAACGAGGATTCGAAAGGGTTTGGCGGAATATAAAAGTTTATTTCTATTTTATAATAATAATAATAAAGTTTAATTCACTATGTGGGGAGGTTTGTGCAGTCCCACACATTCCATTTAAGAATACATACTTTAAATTATCATTTATTTTATTTATTTACATATTCTTATATGATCACAGTACATTAATTAGTTATTTGTATTAATTAAAATTAAAAATATAATAGCATGTCCCCAATCAGCAATTATATGCTGGTATAAGGGGGCAGAAAATTAAGTAAAATAAGTGGGTACACATATTAAATATCAGCACATCGATTTGTAAAACAGTTATCTCCTCCCCAACACAAGTCCCTTCAGCTGTTTATTGAATAGTTCTACACTATTTAGATCCTTTATGCAATTAGGGATTCCATTATAAAAATCGATCGCGGTGTACAGGAAACCATATCTCTCTCTATTAGTCCGTGGTATATCACTTCTTATATAGTCTCTTGTTCTTGTGTGTTGCCTATGTATGTCACTATTCTGGTATAAAGGATGATATGAGATTATAATATATTATTATGTCATTCATGCGATGTATAGAAAAATAAGGCGATTTAAGTATATAAATAGAAATTATCACAAGCAGGTACATAAAAGGTAAGATATAATAAGAAATAAGGTATATAGTAAGAATTAATCAAATAAATAGGACATATAAATTAAGTAAGATATGGTGCGAAACAAAAGAGGAATTATAACAGTAATAATTATTAACTTAAAATTAAACATTAGTTAATAAATAGGATGTATAAAAGAAAAGAGAAAACAAGTATAAGTATTAACATGAAAAATAAATAAATAAAGAAAGAAAGAAAAAGGAAAAATAAATTTATGATTGTTAGAACTCCCAAGCTCAGTATCAGGTATCGATATCACGTAATTCCCATCATCAGACATTCACTGCGCAGTTTCCGTGTTCTTCGAACACACTGCCATTATTGAAGCTCCTGTCTACCAAATACCTCATTGTGTCTATTAAGTTTCTAGCAATTGACTTGTCGATTTATGACTCAGTCATAACTGAATTTAGTGTTTTTGTTACCTATGCGCTACTCTACATTTTAATTTTAATTGCGTTCAGTATCACGCCAGTTGCAGTTTATTTTAATTAATTCAAAATTTATCCATGACGTTTTGTAATATTAGGTCCTTACATATGAAATTGATGTTTTGCCGTACTGGCAAATTTGATCTCAAATATCTTCTCTTTGGTTAGGAATTCCAAATCCAAATTTATACAGCTATTTACTCATGTATTTGTGTTTTGAAAATTATAATTCATTTGTTTTTTCCTCAATTGTTTTTTTCTTTGCGTCACTCAGTTTACAAAATGAAAAACTTGAAATATCGCGTTATTTATGAGTACGAGTTCCACCGTGGCACCAGTGCTGCAGAAACGGCTCGAAGGATTAATGATGTGTATGGCGACGGTGCCGCTAAAGAAAACACGGTGCGTTTTTGGTTCCAACGTTTTCGTTCTGGAAATTTCGACCTGCAGAACAAGCCCCGTGGACGGCCGGAGACCAAAGTTGATAATGAAGAATTGAAGGCTATTGTGGAAGCGGATCCATCGCAAACCACATCCGAGTTAGCTGCAGGCTGCGGTGTTAGTGATAAAACTGTTTTAATCCACTTGAAGCAAATTGGTAAGGTGAAAAAGCTTGAAAGGTGGGTACCTCACGAATTGAGTGAAGCAAATCAACAAACGCGCGTTGACTGCTGCGTTGCATTACTCAACCAGCACAATAATGAAGGGATTTTAAATCTTAAATCTGGCCATATGATTACGGCAGATGTCTATTGTCAGCAACTGCAAACCATGATGGAAAAGATAGCTGCTAAACAACCGAGGCTGGTTAATCGCTCTAGGCCACTGCTGCTTCATGATAACGCTAGACCACACACTGCACAACAGACGGCTACCAAATTAGAGGAGCTTCAATTGGAATGTCTAAGACATCCACCGTACTCTCCGGACCTTGCCCCAACAGATTACCATTTTTTTCGAAATTTGGATAACTTCTTGCAAAGGAAAAAATTCAACTCCGATGGGGCAGTCCAAACCGCCTTCAAAGATTTTATTGATTCCCGTCCGAATGGTTTTTTTAGTAAAGGGATCGATGAACTACCTATGAGATGGCAAAAGTGCATAGATAGCAATGGTACATACTTTGATTAAATAAAAATATTATAATAAAAAAAATCGGCTTTATGTACCTCCCATACTAAACGCCAATTTCATATGTAAGGACCTAATAATATATCTTTATTTTCTATTGTATTGTATAATATTATGAAACTATTAAATTGTTAAGTATAACAGCCCCTGAACTGGTTTCACATAGTAGGGCGTTATAAGCTAAATATTAGAAAGTGTAATTGTAATTGTGATAGTATATCCATACATATACTCAATGTATATTGCACTACGCAGTGGAACATGTGATGGACACACAATGTCTTGCGGAGTCGTACAAATTTTTCCTACTTCACGAGTACCATCTCCTTTATTGTGGTAACTGTCAAAGCATCAAAAAATAGTTCTTTAAATGTAAGAATGTAATTTTGAATATAGTATATCCGGTTCGGCATTGTTGGCTGGGGAAAAGCACACGAAAACGTTATGAACCCATTAAAAGTTGTACAGAGAACGATTATTAAAGTAATATTTGAAAAAATCAATTTTACCAAACAACACTCTTCACCAAGTTTCCAGATGTGACATTAGAAAAAAAAAAAAAAAAACTCAATACAGTCAGTAGTTATTTATTACAGTACTAATGTGGAAAATTATTATTCACATGTATATGAAAGAAAACACACTATTATTGTGAAGTTGCAATTTCAAAACAAAGTTCTCTGAATTATTAAACAAATTTTTATTAATCAATTAGAAAATATATGGAAAAAAATATTTTAACTGCTGCCGGGATTCAAACCAACGGACCTCCATTCTATCCGGGGATGGCGCGTTATCAATATATCATTATAAAAAGCTGATTGCTTTAAAAATGGAATATCAATTAAAAAGAGACTACATATAAGGTCGAAAATTTTTCGTTAACTTACCAGACCGCCGTGGCAAAATTGGATAACGCGCCATCCCCGGATATAATGGAGGTCCTTTGGTTCGAATCCCGATAGCAGTTATAATTTTTTCGTTAATTAAATTTTTCTGTAATAAAAAAATGTTTAATTTTAATTCAAGGTGTTCCGAATCAAAAAATATTGTTTTCTTTTTCCAGATCTCCCGAGAGGATGGGAGAGATGTCGCCCCCGGCTACTGTCGCATCAAAGGTACGCACTTTATCGGTATTGTTATCCAGCAGAGATATTATAAATTATAACACGTGTGCTTGATGGACCGCATCCGGCGCCAGGCGACCATTGACACTGGTGCTGGCTCTCCGCGCTCGCACTCCTCATCGCCTGCTGGTGGAATTTATGGGGACAAATTCGCATGTCGACGGCATGGCGTGAGATCTCTGCCTGATAACCATCCGGAATACAGGGTGGCTCGTGGCTGGCAGCAAAAACTTTACGTGTGGATTCCTGCCTTGATAATGAGCCGAAAATGTTCAAGCAACCATGACCTAATATCATATATAATATATAATAATAACACATAGTTATGGAGATATACAATATTAAATTTGTCATTTTTTCAGTATTTCTGATTTATTTTTAGCCAAAAATTAAACTATCAGCACAGAAACTTTTATCAATTATGATAAATTCATTCGCTTCAATACAACCACAGTATACTAAGAGACAGTAATACGTCTTCATACAAACTGGCCGCTCCCCATTAGAATGTGTGCGTGCGTGCTCGGCGCCGTGTACGCACGCACCGTGACGCACACATTGACACAGAATATGGGGGCACAAGGCGGCGGCAGTAAGGGCCGTGGTGCCATTCGCGCTCGCAACCGCTGCTTTAGAAAATAAATGCGCTTCCTGAAAAAAAGGCTTTTTTTATGTTTGTGGTGCTTTACTAAAAAGGTGTGTTGATTATCACAAAGACTGTGAGTTTTTAAAAGTCTACGTTGATGTTAATCAGCGTTCTTTCAATTTAAGTGCAGAAACTAGGTATACTAATTACAGAAATTTTCGGGTTTCATGTCTACCTTATGCGTCGGACGCTACGAGTTAAAAGAAAGGGAGTAAGAATAAAGTGACAACCCTAGCGTCAACGCAAGAGTAGGCTAATAACTCGCCGTCAGGCCGGAGATAAACTACTGTTCTGGATACAACTCAAATAAAATGATAAAAACATTGTAAAAAATTCTATTTTCAATTTTGACAAGGTTTTCATCATTTTATTCGACTTTTGCGAATGAATTTTTACTGGAATGATAATCATCATCACAATAAGTCGAATAAATTGATAATATTATTTGCCAACATGCCAAAATTAATAATATAATTGTTTTCAAGGTTTCTATCATTTAATCGCGTTGTATTGTAGCGAATGAATCTTTCATACTCGATTGTTGCTGTAATCGTAGTTAAACTTTTTGAAAAAAATAAATCGGAATTGTTGAAAAAAAATGCTAAATTTGATTTTGCATATCTCCACAAATATTGATATTAGGCTATGGCTGCTTAAACATTTTCGATTAATTATCAAGGCAGGAATCCACATGCAAAGTTTTTGCTAGTAGCTATGTTATATCTGTACATGTTAAGGTCATTCCTAGTTAGGGGTTAAAAAATGATGAAAATAATTTGTACCAAAACCATTTGGCATATTTAAAGATATACAGATACAGCCATTGTCCCATAAAATAAATGGTTTCTCCCTTTATAATAAATTGTAATGAACGCTCCTGTTCGGATTAAGATCCTTTTAATTAAAAAACTAAATGGGTTATTAATACATTATGTATTAATAACCCATTTGGTTTTTTACATGAGTACTTGCCCGAAGTTTACGAAAAATATTAATTTGTAAACAATAGAAATATAGCAAAAAAAATTAAAATAGCGTTATAAATGAGTCATATTAGTGGAATAAAAAAAAATCTTCAAGTACGAGTAGGTACTTGTATTTCTGGTTTTGAAAATCCTCTGGTCTGGAAAATATGATTTTGAGAAAAACGCTTTTAAAGTTTAAAGTGTTGATTACACTGCGATAAATACTTTTTGAAACTTCATTAATATTTGTTGAATTGACTTAAATTTTTCAAACGATATTCTCCAAAGGTAATAAATACCTTTTGGATAATGTTTTTTTAGAAACTAAAAAAAATATTTTTTTACAAACTCTGATAAGGCTCGACCCCTTAAAATGCTAATTTCATTTACATAGAACTATTTAGAACTCGCATAAAATGTGTTGATTGTGTGTCCATTCTGATGGACCAATGTTCATCATTTGAGGTTGTAGATTATAATTTCAAAATTTTTGATTGTTTACTTTTAACGCAATTATTTTTCATGATGCTTGCATAATAATTACATATTGAAATGAATTTAAAAAAGTGATTTTAGGAAAAAAAAACTTTTTTTAAAGATTTGTTTACAACCAGAGATATAATATCTTCGTTTAAGTATTTCGTAATCTATGTAACTGAAAAAAATATTACGTCAAAAAAGAAACCTGTATAAAGAAATTGGTTTCACCGATTGTGATCGCTGCGCGGCCACTGTGATTGTTTCCGTGCCGATTTATTTTCGATAGTTTTAACCGCTGCGAAATCTTATGAATATAAATTTTGTTACGGAATCATGGCTGTGGAAGGCAAAGGAAACACTTAACATTAATTAACATTGAATCACTGGACACGAATTTAATCGGAGCACCGTTCTTTAATATACACCGATTTCGTAATTTGCACTAATTATCACTAGGATATTCCACAGAGGTACTTTTTTTATTCGCTGCACTTTGGTCTATTGCAAGGTCGTTTTACTGGCTTCGCTTAGGTTCGCTCTAGAAAACCTCACAGGTGAGCTCTATCGCTTGTCTCTGATCGCTTCGCCTTTCTGTGGTCGCGCGTTGCTTGTCAAAACAGCTTCTATGTTCAGCACGATGCGGCCGCGTATTTATAATGATCCGGTGATCTGGAACATTCCGTATTAGTTTAATCAATTCCAAATTCATGTAGAATATTACTATGAAATTACTATTTTTTTTTAATTCTCCCGACAATATTATAAGGACCGAGTAGTACCTTCCCACGCCTTTAGACGTTAAAATTAAACTAAAATTTAAATATATTTTTTATTTTTTATCTTCAACTTTTAAAAATACACACCGCTTAATTAAATGTGATGCTGAGATACTTTCTCGCAGCCGACTTCATCTTCAGTCAACCTGAAAGCTTCCCAGCCAAGTAATCGGGACGATCTCCTTACCCTCGGTGGGTGGGCTGATGCTGCAGGACCATATGTTAGGGTCAGTGGAGACTGACCCATCTCGTCATTTTAATTTATTTTTTAAGAAATCAAAAGTGAGTGTGTTGAATAGCAATATTTCAAAAATCAAAAAATTAATCAATTAAATAATGAGAATGATATTATTTGTACACAAATATATCGTCGCTGTATATATAATTAATCATATCTGCCGTTTTAGTACATTCTGAGATAAACGAATGAAGCTGTCTTAAAAAATAATTGCACAGACTAGATTTATAAAAAATATTTTAAATAATTACAGGGCAGACTTTCCAGATGAACGGCAATGTTTTTTTTGGTATATCTCCTTTATTTAAATGAAAAATTGACAAATTGATTCGTTCATCTCAGAATGTACTAAACGGCACATGGCTATATTATATATACAGCGACGATATGCAGGTTGATTTTTTATTCTTGGCACTGCAAAGTTGTCCGCTGACTGTTGCTAGCACAATTTTTTTAGGTTTAGATCATAAATCAATAAGACAATTTTTTAATGCGAATTAACGTTGCACGAGCTTGCGTGATTTATATTGCAACACAATTAAACAATGTTTTCTATTTTTTGTGATTTCATATAAAATTTATTTAAGCAATAAAAAGGCTTTCATTAGCAACTGTGTTTTGTTTGATAATAAGTAATGAGAATATTTTTATGATTATTAAATTGGGTGAAAAACATTAACTTTGTTACCTCTGGATGATTTTAATTATAATTGTATAATTCAATACTCTAATATCGAGAGTATCTGAATCTCCCATTGATCTCTCAAAACCCCAAATAATAATAATTTCGAATGTCCGTCCGCAACTTCCTATACAATAGCTGATCTCATTCCGTTTTCAAAATTTCCACGATTTCAAAATTATTTTTAAAAAAAAGTGAAAACATTGACTTTACGTTTATTTTATAATATAATTAGATTTTTTCAATTTAATGAAAATTAGGTCTAATAAGTGCTAACATGGTTTAATAAATTTTAAAAAGAACATTCATTATCGAACGTTTTGTGTAAAGGTAAAAGCCTTATTATGTACATATATTATTATGTACATACATTGGCTATAACCCTTCAAAAATGATGGGTTATAGTTAAACTATTATGTACATACATTGGCTATAACCCTTTAAAAATGATGGGTTATAGTTAAACTAACAACAGTTCTTTTCATCATTTTTACAACAAAAAAATGAACTTGGAAACAAATCTTAAATGTAATCAAATTATATTTTTCATTAACACATATTACAATGAATGAACTCACCGTTTCTGTTGATCCAAATCTCCGTTTTGTGCTGAAATTTTAATTTTAATTTTCTTCAATTTTTCGCAATTAAGATTTAAATTTCCCAATAAAGAAAATTATTGTGAAATGTTTATATCAGCGTATAAAGAGCGCCATATGGTAGCATTAGTGACTTAAATTTTGACATGGAGATATATTTTAATATACTGGTCGGTTCTTCTTGGTTTACGACATCATAACAACCCTGTCTTAACCCCTAATGTATAACATTGTACACGGCGTCAATTTGGGCGTGATGAATATTATATAAAATAAAGAATCAATCCGAATGAGTTTGTTTCACACAATATTAAAACCAATATTTCCGCAATGCTGATAGAAATATTGGCATTTGACAGATGTCTTGACATTTCTTATAGAAACTTTACGCGTACCTAATTAGCTATGTCCCGTCTCTTTTCTGCTGGGGTAACAATCACCAATAATTAATAACTTAATAAATAGATTAATTAATATAATTTTTAAACAATATTTTTGTATGATTTTGGAGTTGGTCCCCACAGGAATGATTAATTAATTAAGGATAAATTATAGACGTCTCACAGAGCCGAAGCTATTTATGTATGAGAAAAGTGGGTGGAAATCTGTTATATGATGGCTCATAGAGCTTGTATGTATAGCTTATAGAGCTTATAGAGGTATCGTTACCAGTTGCGAAATCTATGTATATTAACATGTATATGAGAAAAAATAACAACAGATGTCTCTAGCAGAGGACAATGCAATATATGAAATATTCTTAATTTGAACTATACTTACATAGAACTTTCAAAAATTTGATAATCTGTGGATTATATAATAGATAGCCAGGTCACATAGGTTGTAAGCCCTGAGCCATCGTATAAAAGACTTCCATCCACTTTCCCTCATATATAAATAGCTTCGTCTCTGTGAGACTTCTAAAATTTATCCTTAATTAATAAATAATTGCTTAAAAACAAATCTTTTGGCATTTGTAATCGGAGGTTCAATCCTACACCACTTAATTATTTTTTTATGGCTCAATCGCTTAGCATAGTTTAAGAAAAAGCAATAGTTTTTATGTGACATAAAATCCATGTAAGCAAATTCATTTATTTAAATTAAGTTACTAAAAATTCCCGAGAAATTTTTGTGCCTGCCTAAATTAGACTTTTAAAACACATTGAGGTTCGTTTATAAATGTATTATGTGAACAGCGATCGAACAACTAAATATTTGTGAAAAATTGTTTATGAAACAAGTGATTATGAGAGGGTAAAAAAGGCGTTTGCAATGAATTATTTGTGTAATAAACCACCCTACAAAAAATTGTTTTTAAACAATCGGAAATTATTGAGTCCCGTATGAAGGTGATGAGGAATGGCTTGGTTTATTATTTAATTTACTTCTTAAAAACACAGAGTGATATTATATTTTTTATTAATAAATTCTGTCATAAAGATATAATCAGTTCTGAAAGCTTTTTTGTCAATGGCTATTATTTTTACCAAGGTTACAGTACAATACAACGTGATTTTAACCACAAATGGTTTGGCGATTTATCAGAATTGTAACATTTTTTATTTAACGCCTTTGTTCAATTTTATTTCACTTTTTTGTTGACGGAGTATTATCAGCGCTCATTGTATTGTGTGGAACGTCGAAGAAAAATTAACGTTTTCTTAGAATTTTCTAGATGTTTTCAATTGTATTGAACCGGAAATTAACAGTCTTACTGTTTATTTTTATACAGCTTTCTCATATAGAAAATACACGGTGATAATAAATTGGCCGCGAATTACGTCAAGTTTAAAAACACAACAAAATTGAGAAAAACTGCTTCATTATAGTTAATATCCTTAGTTGATTACTCAAAAGCTTTTGAAAAATTATTTTACTATACAATTTTATATTTCTTGTAAGAACATTGTAAACGCATCACAGTAAAAGCTGGTAAGGACAACTCATTCAAAAGGCGCGAGTGTGAGTGTATACGAATAGGCGCCCGGCGCGCTGTCATGTTGAAAACGCAACTATAAAATGCTGTATGTCTCGCTGGAGTGCATTTATAGCTACAAGAACATCAGATATTTGTAACCACTTACAAATATTTATTATTATCCATAGGCTACAGAGCGTGTTTCAAATTTAAATGAATCATTAATTTGACACGAGATTGTGAGAGTATTTCATTTAGTTTTCTTGTTGGTAATATTTGCATTTATCAATGCCACTGCTATTTATTACCTTACCATAATGAGATGCAGGTAATTTGACATTTATTTAATCAATGTGTGAGTGCAATTTGCTAGCTTTTACCGTGCTATCACTATAATATCATAATCGTTATATCATAATCTTTTTCTACACATTTCTAGTACCATAATCATTTTATTATATTTTATATTTTATTCTGGATGGTAGGATATTTTCGATTATCCAACTTGTAGTCCGGACTTTGCTCCGAGCGGTTATCATATATTTTCTAAAGTTAAAAAGTTCCCTGGCGTAAAATATTTTACGTATATGTGATGATAAATTTCAGTTTATATGTAACGAACTTAAAAGGTCGTGAAAATATTGTCACTGGTCGCGGCGGCGGCGGGAGACGAAATTAAGCACTTGAAATCCATTAAGTTTTATTTGCAAACAAAGTCAGTGTAACACTATATTCGTCACCAAGAATATTCCTCCCGTGTATGGAAGACTATTCGCGCTGTATATTGCTCACTTCTATGGTCAACTTACACGGGTTTACAGTTTGCACACGGTTCTGTGATTTTGTCGCTGTCACAACGTCGCCGCTGTTTATATTCGGTTTGATGTTCTAGAAGTTTCGCGAATATAGTCTCGTTTTCTGCCGATTTCTAGTTTATTATAAAATGTCCGAAGTGTCGATAAACCCCCGATTATGTGTAGTTCTTGTCGTTTCTACATTTCGTGAAATATATTGTTTATAAATGTTTAAATAAGTGGAGGAGGTAATTATGTTAAAAATAAAAAGCGGATAAAATATTTTCTTAATTTTTCAAAGCCATTTATTTTCTCGATTTTCCTCTTACATAAGCGAATATCCACAAGACGTATCTATATTTTATGCAAGTCAAAATGCATTCCTAAAATACAACCTTATTTCCAGTAGCACCGTAGCCAGGGAAATAATTATCACCGCTATTCCTTGCGTGCTAATGTTATGTTAAGTACGCGACGTTTGGACTGCTCACGATTTCCCTCTGAATGGCTTGGCTGAAACAGAAATAAACCAGCATATTTTAAGCAGTTTGTTAAATTGTTTCGTACTAAAATTATCATTTTAATTAATTGAATTAATCTAATTATTGTGTATTGCATACATTAAAAGGTCGGTAATCTCCATATGCGTACATGTGGACATTCTTCTACACGAAGTAGACAATAAATGACAGCTATCTCCGCATTCTACTCTTTACTAGGCTCTAAATGAGTTTCGAGACATCAAAAACGTATATGCATAAGCGTAAAATAAAATAAATTTCAAAAAAATATATTCAGAACTCATTATGTTACCTACGCAGTGATAATTAGTTAGTGATTTTTCCTATTAAACAAGTTCAAAGTTGAATTAATCGTATCTATTATTTATTTATTTATTTATTTATTTATTTATTTATTTCAGTATATATACGCCCATCAGAGCATTTACATAAAAATTGGGTAATACATGTCGGTAATGAGAAATATAAAAAGAAAATAAAAAAAGTCATATAAAGAAATATAAAATGACATAATAACAGAAATATAAAAAGAGCTCTACAACTAAACTTAAACACAGAATCCATAATTTCATAAATCTATAAATACATCATATTTTTTATAGGATTAGCGATAATTACAGAAATATAAATTAAGAATTTTTTTTTTATAGGATAAGAATACAAGAAAAGAGTGATAATTACATATATTTGAGGATTATTTTTAGACATAGAGGAAAGTTCATTGTTGATTAAGAATATTGCGAATTGTATGTTTGAATTTATTTAAATTTGTGGAAAAAACGTCTAACTGTTCAAATCTGTTAACAAGTCTGGGAAGCCTTTGAAGTGGTGAATTAAAAAGTAATTAGTTGTCGCAGCTTCCAAGGCAAACCCTGCGTAATTTCTGGTTACTCGGGATGGAACTCGCAAACAGATTCGTTCCAACAGTTGTGGACAGTCGATGTTCCCGTTAATTATTTTGTGAAAAAAGACGAGATCAGCTACAATTCTTCTTATTTCCAATTTATCAAGAGAGCAAAATGATCTTAAAAAGTTATAATCAATATGTGTTGATGGTAAATTAAGTTTATAATTGATAAAACGGAGAAATTTATTTTGTGTTCTCTCTAAATGTGACACTTGAACAGCATATTGAGGGCTCCATACAACTGAATTTGTTTCTAATACTGGTCTAACCAGACTCTTAAATAATAGTTTAAAAGTTCCAATATTTTTGAAATCTTTACTTAATCTGAGTACGAAACCTAGGGTTCTTAAGCCTCTATCAACTGTGCAATTGATATGTGACACAAGAGAAAACTTATTGTCTACAATTATGCCCAGATCTCTAATTTCATCAACGACACTCAAAGTTATACCATTAATTTTGTAGTCATAGTTTACTATTGTCCGGGTACGGCAGAATCTCAGCATTTGACATTTGGAGATGTTTAAAGAAAGTTTATTTTCTTCACACCATTTCTGTAAAATATCCAGTGCATTCTGCAGAAGTTTGCAGTCGTGTTCCGTATTTATTACTCTATAGAGTTTCATATCATCTGCAAATAGCAAACACCTCACACCGGATAACAAAAGCATGGGGATTACATCATTAATGAATATAATGAACAAAATAGGACCCAGGTGGGAGCCTTGTGGTACCCCGCTTACTGCACAAAAGTAGTCAGACTCTAACTCAGCTATTCTAACAATCATTTGTCTGTTATGTAAATAACTCTCGAGCCAAGCTTTAATGTTACCCGAAACTCCCAAGGCATTTAATTTATCAAGTAGAACTCTATGAGAGACTCGATCGAACGCCTTGGAGAAATCTGTATAACAGCAATCTAGCTGGTGAGAATCTTTGAAGGCATCAAAGACATCGGCTTGTAAAGCAAGAAGGTTTGTTAGAGTAGATCTGTTTGGCATAAATCCATGCTGTAGAGGGGATATAATGCTGAATAAGTATTCTTTTATTTTATTTAGCAATAAAAGTTCAAATAGTTTTGGTATTGCAGATTGGATACAATAGGTCGATAATTCTTAATATCCGAGTGGTTGCCCTTTTTAAAGACTGGAATAATATAACTCGTTTTCCAAATCTCTGGAAAAGTTCCATTTTGTAAAGACAAGTTAAAGATTTTACACAAAATAAATGATAATTCTTTATAACAATTTTTTAGGAAGATGGTTGGTACCTTATCAGGTCCCTGTGTTTTGTTTTCATCCAACGATACCAACCCTTTTTCTACTTCTGATTGGCTAAGAACTACATTAGGAAGGTTTATAGCATCGAATAATTGTGGTTGAACAGACGAATATGATCCCTGTGCAGAATTATCATATACCGACTTAAAAAAATCAGCAAAGAGATCAATAATTCTTTTGGGAGTGTCGACCCACTTATTATTTAAGTACATAGTCTTAGGCAAATCATAGTAATCGCTTTTAAGAGATTTAACGTATTTGTATAAAGATTTGGAGTTTTCTGGAGTTTGATCCTCAATTTTTGTAAGATAATGATTACGTAACTGCTTGGATAGAATACAACAATCTTTTCGAGTCTTCCTAAAAAGCATATAATCATGCACTGACCTAGTTTCTTTATAGGTTGTGTTGTAGTTTTTTTATTGTAATCAACGTAACTAATTCCTTTGAAAACCATTTAGGGTGAGTTGATATTCTGATTTTTTTAAACGGTATACAATCATTAAAAATTTCATAGACTAAAGAATAAAAGTTTTCTATCTGGTTGTTTACATCACCGCCTATAGATATCAGATTCCACTCCACATTATTTAAAATTTGTTTTACTTTATCATAATTACAATTCTTGAAATTTCGTTTATATATATCACTAGTTTTGTTGATGTCTGATTTTAATGAGAAGGATATGTCTAATGGTGGATGATGAAGGTCAATTGGTAATAACTCGTCTAAAGATAATTCAACTTTTAGATATTCCATGTTACTAAACACTAAATCGAGTATTCTATTATTTTTGTTACGTATACCATTGTATTGTTTGAATTCGAGAAAAGATGACATATTTAGCACTTCGATTTCATTATTGTTTTCTGGGGAGTTGACGACAAACATAGTATCATTTTCACACACCCATTGCAGTTTAGGGAGATTATAATCACCAGCCACCATTATTTTGGCTTCTGGAAACTTAAATCTAACACTTTCTAATGCAATACAGTGGTTTTCATATACAGTATTATCAGAACAAGGGGGAATGTATACTGCGCACAAAATCAGACACTTTGTAGGCAATGATATTTTCACGAATATTTGTTCTACATTGTTAACGGAATTTTTGATTATGCACGATCTATATTTATTCAGTACGGCTATTAAAACCCCACCACCTCTAGTTTTCGTAAAAGCAGTAGAATTATTAGGTACAGAGGAACGATCGCACCTATAAATAACAAAGTTTTTTAAACCCAGTTCGCCGTTTTTTATATTGTTGTTTAGCCAAGTTTCCGTCAAAATTATTGCATCATAATAAACACTTTGCATCATGGTTGATAAATATTCCAATTTTGTATTCATACCTCGCACATTTTGATAGTACACATTACACTTACGAAAGTTTTCTAGTTTTTTTGATTTTGCACAATTTTTGGAACCGAGTTAATATACTTTATGGCGATATTTTCCTCACCATTTTTCCTACGTAGATCTAATTCCTTCCATAAGTTATGAAGATCACTTCTTTGCATGGGTGTGAGATCTCTCTTCAATTTGATTCCATCCAATCGATTTAAAGATTTCAAGATGATAGATTTCGCTTGGGAAGAATCTTGAAATTCGACTTTCACAGGTCTGATATTGTCATTGGATTTCTTACCAAGTCTGTACATTTTATTGATTTTATAATCTTCATTAATATCTATTTTTTTAAGACTCCTGCAAACCTATTCATGTCATCTTGCATACCGATAAATGTTTGGTCCGATTGGCTCTCCGGAAGATTGAAAATAATCAAATTTTTTGACCGATTTTTTCTTTCTTCTAGTTCTTTAATGGTATCTTGTACAGAAGAAAGTGTGTTGGATGGGATACTAGGGGTGCTATTTAATGATTCCTTAAGACAAGAAACTTGACCTTCTAATGTAGCCAAGCTTGCTGTTATCTGGCTATTCGTGGCCATTATTTCTGTCGTCAAAGGAATTAATTTGCCGATCTGGTCCTTATTAAATTTATTTGCTGGGTCCATAATAGTAGCGATTAGTTTGCTTATAGCATCTTTATTATTCAGGATATATTGTTGGGCGTTCATGATCGTTTATTCTATCAGAAAAGGAAATAAACAATATGTATTGGCCGAATAAAAATATGTATTGGCCGAGTCGAACGCCGCAGCCAGTCCGAGTGTGTTAAGTACTACGCGTGCGCAGTTCACGTACGGTCCGATAAGTGTCAGCCTTGATCAATGACAGTAGATTGATCAATATTCTTGCAAAAATGATCCTTATGTCCAATATTTTGAGCGATATTGTGTCTATGACTGAGTTTTCAGTTGTAGGTTTTTGGTATATTATCTGTCACTGAGATTTTTTTATTCTCACTTACTGATCTTTTGCGCTCCCTGAGGATATGATAACGCTATCACTTGTAAATCGTGAACAGAATTTTTAAGAAATATAGATTTAGACTATAATAAAGCACTATTTTTAGTATTCAAAGTAACTTTCACAGAGCTGACAAAAACACGCCTGACATTTCTGACAAAAATGAAATATTATGCCAAACATTGTCTTTAAAATATGCCTTATGTCTAGGGATAAATTTAAAATTAAAAATTATTATACCTAATCAATATTACTATATTCACAATGATCGTTTTTTTTATAAATCCACAGGAATTTATATATTTAACCAACCGGTCTGGGAAACTAAGGATGAATAAAAAAACTTATCACAAGCATATAATTATAATCTTTTGCGTACAATTTTTTTGAGTTATTTATCTTATATTATATCTGGCTATACCATTGATGAAAGATATGGAAATATCTGCATTAAATTATAAAAAATTTAAATATTGTTGAATTTTTCAAAAAGTCATGTGAAAATAATTATTAACAAGGAATTCGAATTGAATTATTTTATTATTATGAAATTCAATAAATTCCCAAAAATGTAAAGACCGCCAAGTCGTTAGTTGGAATAATTAGTAACACAACACCCGACATCAACACAACACGTTTCCACAGTTCCACTAAATCCGCCCCCCACCCTGTAATGACCGTGTCGTCCAATCTGCTCGATTCATTCGCGGTTGAAAATGATAGCAGTTAATAATAATGATGATAATGTCTATGTTGTTGAAACACGTGTTACCATAGAAATTTTCAATTAGTCGACTTTAACAAAGTTGATATAGAATTATTTCTTTTCATGTAAAACTTTACATACAGAGAGTTCGTGATAGTTAAACCGGTATTTTAACCGGTTATTTTTGGTACAGTTATTTAGGATTTGTATCTGATTGATGACTAAGATATAACTTTTGTCTAGTACCGATGGTTTTTACCGGTTTATCTCCATTACTAGCTGTAACCCGTAAAAAAATGACGGTACTTTAAATGCCGGTTCCTAAAGAATAAGTATTTACTTATTTATAGCCAATACTCATGAAATAGTAATAACGACTTTTATCAAATATTTGAATTTTTTTAAATATATTTACTCTGCTGGCAGTTAAATGTACTATTCTGAACCTGGCGATTGGAAGATGAAATAATTCGCATCTTTGCTAAGTACTATATGTACAGTATTTTTGAGGGGTAATGCAGGCTCGGCGATAGCAACATCGCTATCGTTGCCGCCTTCGGGTTTGCTGGCCCGAGGTTGCAGCTAGGGTTGCCGGTTATTAGAAGAAAAAGTCTGAAATACAGTATATCTGATTTCAAAGGAGGTAAATAAAAAGTACGGACTAAAAAAGAGTATCATTTATTTCAAATTTTTGAAAAGGTATTTTTTGCTACTTTTTGCAGCACATATTTGTTTTTAAAAGAATTAATTGTACGACTCCAAACATTCTAACTCTAAGTTCCATTTTTCTTGCGACAAAATAAACGTAACCTCAAAGCAACATGTGACATTGACATCACAGATTGACATTAGTGGCTGCGTTCATAAACGTCCGAGTGTGACTTGGGGAGTAGGGATTCCCAACTTGGGAATACCAGCATATTAAAAGTAAATAGTCGACTTTTTTGGTAAGGATAATAGGTATGCATCATATATGCGTGACTGGCACTAGTATAGTAAACGTTGTGTAAAAAAGAGTATTTTAGCATCCTCTATTAGTGTTATAGATTATAGAGTACGCCTACATGATATAGAGTACAATACTCTATTTTAGAGTACGGTTGGCAACCCTAGTTGTAGCCCCATCTCGGGCCGTTTAATTTAATTTTTAGACGTGAATTCGAAAGAAATTACGGACGTTACGCGAAGTAACGGGGACAGATAGACAGACGAATGAAAGAACGGACGGACAGACAAAAATTAAGATGTTACTTACGTACTTACTTACTTACTTACCATCACGCCGTTTCCCCGTGAGAGTAGGCATTCTGTCTTGACATACAAATCTCGCCTCATCCACATTCATACATATTCGTATGAAAGCTCGACGACTGTTGAGGCTAACGGAACCATCTTTCAGTATCTGGTTAATATCTGGTCGTTCCACATATTCCGCGATCGCTCTGACCATTCTTTCCTCATTCATTCGTTCAACATGCCGAAACCCTCTGAGCGACACTCTTTTGCAACCCCCTGGCATCACAACATTTCTTCACGCTTTCGCTTATGCACAAAATATCTAGATTTTTGTCGTTCATACTATCACACAGTTCTTTCATCTTCCAATCCATTCCTCCCTGATATTACACACTCCCCCTCTGCACTCTATCGTATCCCAAAAAAAATCAGTAATACTTAAGTAGTTCGGGCTCCAGGGATTGCATTCTCTAGTCGTGAGAGTCTCGACACGACGCGACAACCGCACTTATACGCACGCACACATCATGCAATATGATGCATACGCGTAACGAGTTTCCAGAGTGCTTTGTGTCGATTATTGACGTTTTCCATTTGCGTCTGATAAGACTGCATCGCACGATGCACTCGCGCACGTAGATTAAGATGCAGTTTGCCCGCGGCGCAGCGCGCAATGCCGGCGGAGGTCGCGCCGCGTATTGTGTGTGTGTTTTATCAGTGGCCATGGACTGGGTTGTTTAAATCAATTCACGCAGCTTCAATGCTCGAGACTGCAACACCATATTTTATATCATATCAGTAATAATTGACGGTTGCTACCTTTCTGTTACCTGGTCTTTACTAATCCCTCTTTCGAATTTAAGGATAAACAAATGTGTGCAGATTAGAAGTAAAAACGCCACTTTACCTTTGCTTATGACGATAATAAAGGGCAATGTGTGTTTGACAAAGAGTGTCAATTTTACAATTTATAGTATATTTTAACAGCATGTTTGTGTGTTTTCGACAACAGAAATAAACGGCAGAAACGCGAATGCTTGGTGGTAGGAGTAACACTAAAATATAGTATACATTCGTGGTACCTGGGTATCCCAGACATAAACAGTAATCGAAGGGACGACAGCTGAGTGATACGGGCACACAAGACGGAGACCACCAGACCACACAGTGAAGCAGGCAATGTCTACGGCGTTTAATCAATAGTCATCCAGAGGAAGACCAAAGAACTCCTGGATGAGTCAATGCTCCAAAATCTTACAGAAAAATGGCCTGGATGAAAACGATACCCAGAACCGAAGAAAATACAGCCTGAGAACGAACAGAGCCAACCCCAACAGTTTTCCCAGGCAATGAGTTGGGACACTGCAAGGAAGAAGATGAAGTTTGTGTGTATTCGAAGCATTTTATCAAAAGCACATACATACGTACATTTTAAAATCTCTGCTCTGGCTTCAAAATCAGTTACGAAAATGTTAGTCTAGTAATAATAAATTAAAGAATTTTACATTTAGTAACAAGGATAAGGCTGATATTTAAAAAAATTGTGGAAAAAAAAAAGATATCACGCTAAATATAAAATCGAAATTTTCTCTTTGAAACTTTGTCATTTTTTAGCAAATCAATATTCTTCTGAATTCTTCATACAAGGACTCATGTTTATGATACGTGTAATCCACTTTGTTTTTTTATTTCTTTGTATACAAATCTAATCAGGAGTTGTCACCTCAAAATCCATGAGAACTTTTTTCAAAATCCGTCAGGATTTCAAAGACAGTCTATGACAATGACTATATCTCATCAAACAAACTAAATTACCATCAAGCCGTTTCCCCGCAGGGATAGTCGAGAGCATAGAATGCCACACTTTTCTATCCTGGGACACCACACTCATCCCTTCCAGTTTCATATAATACTTCATGCACGTTCATTGGTTGTGGAAGATTTTGAGAGTTCAATGTATACCAATATATTCAAACTAAGTAAATGGCTTGTATTTTGAAAATATGTCGAAATTCCTTGCCTCCTGGAATAAACCCCAAGCTGGATCAGTAAACAAGTGTTTTAACTAGCAAAAAAACAAGCCCGTCGTAATTGATTCTGTGATATATTTTTTAATGGTCCCAATCCTAGGATTGATCTGCACCAAGCACTCGATCTCTCCACTCCTCTCTGTCACCTGCCAGCCTCTTCATTTCTTGGTAGGTGCTACAGCGCACATCTCTGATAACCTGGTCTGTGTAACATGATATCGGGCGGCCTCTACGATTATTGCCTTCAATATTGCCCTCAACGATGGTAAAAAGCAGGCTTGAAATGAGAGATTAGCCCGCGTGAGGATAAAAAATTTATATGATTAGATTATGTTGACGATATTGCAATGCGGAGTCGGAACAAGAATTGAACGAGGCCCTGACAAAGAAGGAAAATGTTTTGCAACAAACTACAACATGAAAATAAACAAAAATAAAGTAAACTGCATGGATGTTGGAAGAGAAGAGGTGTCTACAAATGTTGTTTTGAGTGGCATCACTATCAAACAAGTGAAATAATTCACATATTTGGGGAGCAGAATTTCCCAAGATGGCCGCTCAAAGGCAGATATTATAAGCAGAATCCAACAAGCATAAGTCGCCTTAAACAAAAAATCCAAGATATTTGAGGTTAGGAAGAATTTGGTTAAAACTATTGTCTGGAGTGTACTGTTGTATGGCAGCAAAATATGGACCATCGGTCAGAGCCTGTCCGGGAGGCTAGCAGCCTTCGAGATGTGGCGCTACAGATGCATGGCGAGGATTCATTGGTCAGAGCATATCCGAAACGATGAGGTGTTGAGCAGGGTGTGTCAAAACACTAGGATGCCCCTGGCGACAATAACACCTTTATTAATTTTGTTACAAGAATTAGGTACACATAATATCTATAACTTACAGGGTGGGCAAAAAGAAACAAAATCGCCCAACAACGAGCGAATTGGAAAGACCATTACATAAAGCACACAGGCCTGTGATATTAATTCTGTATAATTAAGGAAAAATGTATTGTTTAGGGCCGAACAGATACCCCGTGGTCGCACGCAGTTCGTCTTATACCTGAAGAGAGTAGAAATCTTTGCAAATCTATGGATTTCTGTATTGTGTGAAGATCAGCTGTCGTTTATTGAGTGTGGTGGTGATTACTGCGAAGCTTTGATCGTGGATCGTGTGTGCCTGGGGGACGTCGTGTCGGGAACCAGAAATAACTTGAAAGGCAAAATGACGTTAAAAAATAATTATCACGTTTCGTGTGAGAAGATTAAAACATAAAAAAAGATTTTTATTACACTAATAATGTTCATATGAATGATGCAAAGAAAATAATAATATTTAGTTACGTTTTGTGGACGGAAATTTATTATCATCGTTATAAAGGACTTTATTTTCTTCGTATAAATATGACAGATCAAGGCATTTTAAAGAAGGCCTTCCAGCGATATTCAATCTTTTTGTACAAAGTATTTTTTTTAATAAAGCAGGTTGATGCTATTTTTAGATCGTTAGATTCTAATTAATATTTTTAAAAGATCTTTTATTTTTTATGGAAAACAATATTGGTCGGTCATCTTTAGGCACTGTTAAATATAAATACGATTTCGTTCATTCCCATTTTTCAATACATTATTTTTGCTTAATTTGTTCTATTTCTTGACAATTATTGTCTTTTTGATGATGAATCATTATTTGCCGCTTAATTTATGCATCCCTAAAGAAAAAAATCAGGTTTTACAAATTAAATAAGTGTAGTGTATCCCAAATCTCGGGATACGGAAAATAATTAAAAGACAGGTGGTTGCGGTTTTCTCCAGTATATTTTCAGATACTTTATGTCGACCAACCCTGGACCAAACCCAGTGCTAACTGCACTTGTTAGTAAAAGGGACAGCAAGAGATTGCGCTCTCCCCTTTTATAGCCGCGCCCCTTTGTACTTTCGTTAAGGTGGCTGGTTCGAATACGCCACAATTAGATTGATAATTGATAACCAATTAGATAACATTTATTATGCGGCAATTGTGATGTATAATGTTGTTTTTTTATTTATTCGTATACAAAGGTAAATATTTACATATTGTACATACACCACTTATTTACAGAAAATATCGACATGCTTCAGAGCCCATGCTTCCGTTGTTAAGATACAATGTATTCTCATAAATTTGTTAGTATATTTAGTAGTCTATTGAATTAGACGAAGTGCGTAATGTTTCGGTACCTACTACAAATAAAGTAAGACTCTGGAGTCTTCAAGTTACACGCAAGGGTCGTTATTAATTTATATTATTATGTCCCGTGATTTTTCACATGTTTACGTCTAGTGATATATCAAAAACTTATTTAAATTGTTAAACTTAAATCGTACTTTTTAAAAAGTTATTCAAAAATAAATTTGCTCTACCGAATATAAACACCGGGTATTATATTAGGTCCTTACATATGAAATTGGCGTTTAGTATGGGAGGAACATAAAGCCGATTTTTTTTATTATAACATATTTATTTAATCAAAGTATGTACCATTGCTTTCTATGCACTTTTGCCATCTCATAGGTAGTTCATCGATCCCTTTACTAAAAAAACCATTCGGACGGGAATCAATAAAATCTTTGAAGGCGGTTTGGACTGCCCCATCGGAGTTGAATTTTTTCCTTTGCAAGAAGTTATCCAAATTTCGAAAAAAATGGTAATCTGTTGGGGCAAGATCCGGAAAGTACGGTGGATCTCTTAGACATTCCAATTGAAGCTCCTCTAATTTGGAAGCCGTCTATTGTGCAGTGTGTGGTCTAGCGTTATCATGAAGCAGCAGTGGCCTAGAGCGATTAACCAGCCTCGGTTGTTTAGCAGCTAGCTTTTTCATCATGGTTTGCAGTTGCTGATAATAGACATCTTCCGTAATCGTCTGGCCAGATTTAAGAAAGCTGTAGTGAACGACACCAGCACTAGTCCACCAAACGCTCACAAGTAACCTTTTTGGAGTCAATTTTCTCTTGGGGCATGGTTTGGCTGGTTCGACAGGGTTCAGCCATTGCGATGAGCACTTCCGATTATCGTACAGGATCCACTTTTCATCACAGGTAATGATTCTATTTAAAATCCCTTCATTATTGTGCCGGTTGAGTAATGTAACGCAGCAGTCAACGCGCGTTTGTTGATTTGCTTCACTCAATTCGTGAGGTACCCACCTTTCAAGCTTTTTCACCTTACCAATTTGCTTCAAGTGGATTAAAACAGTTTTATCACTAACACCGCAGCCTGCAGCTAACTCGGATGTGGTTTGCGATGGATCCGCTTCCACAATAGCCTTCAATTCTTCATTATCAACTTTGGTCTCCGGCCGTCCACGGGGCTTGTTCTGCAGGTCGAAATTTCCAGAACGAAAACGTTGGAACCAAAAACGCACTGTGTTTTCTTTTGCGGCACCGTCGCCATACACATCATTAATCCTTCGAGCCGTTTCTGCAGCACTGGTGCCACGGTGGAACTCGTACTCGTAAATAACGCGATATTTCAAGTTTTTCATTTTGTAAACTGAGTGACGCAAAGAAAAAAACAATTGAGGAAAAAACAAATGAATTTTAATTTTCAAAACACAAATACATGAGTAAATAGCTGTATAAATTTGGATTTGGAATTCCTAACCAAAGAGAAGATATTTGTGATCAAATTTGCCAGTACGGCAAAACGCCAATTTCATATGTAAGGACCTAATATTATTAAGATTCATAATTGAGCGTTGCTCTTGATATTTGTAAAATTTGATAGTGAAAATCGATATACGTATATGGGGTTTAAAAGCAAAGGCAGCAATATCCAAATCAAAATAATCTGATTCTGTGCTGATCTTAATCTGATTCTTAATGCTGACCTGTCATCGAGGATTACTAATTTATAAATATACTAAATTCGAGATTTTATAGGAAACAAAGCCTATAAATTTATAAGAAACGTGATGTTGGAATGAGTAGATGCATAAAATCTAGAATCCTCGGTGATTACATTTTAAACTTTTTTTTTGGATATTGTTGCCTTTGCTTTTATACCCCACATGCACGGTTTGCACCCAACGTCATTTCATTGCATTGACCATAATCCTATATTCTTCCTTTTACCTGCCTTGTTGCACGAATATTGCAAGGTCTCTAAAATAAAAAAAATAAGTAAATGGAGGTTCAGTACCCAACTCAACGTCTAAATGTTCCTAGGGTCTGGTCACGATCAACTCCAGTCACTACCTTGAAGCAATATCGGCCTTACAATGATAATATCGAAATCTTCCTTTTTGCCTTAAAGACAACACAGAATCAGTGCTGAGAGAAACGAATCAATTGTAAATATATTGAAGAGTACCTACATATTATGCATTCTTCAAAATATTAAAACGTTAACCCTATAAACCCACAAAAAGACTTCTGTATCTACTTTCCCATATTAAAAAAAAACTGTTTCGTCTCTGTGAAATATCTTGATTAATTATGTCCCCCTGGGGATAAAATCCAGTATTGTGCTCTTGAAAATTTTTAACACCCTCAAAATATTTTGAATATTTAGAAAAAAAAATATAAAAATTTAAAAAAAAAATTATAAAAATTTATATAAAAAAAAAGATAGAAAAAAAAAAGGTTTTTGAAAATAAGTTACGGACATAATACGGAAATTATTATTATTGGGATATTTTAGATGTCTCACGGGACAGACACTCAGTGAAATTATTATATTTAGATTAGTCTAAATATAATAATTTCACTGAGTGTCTGTCCCGTGAGACATCTATAATGTCCCAATAATAATAATTTCCGTATTATGTCCGTAACTTATTTTCAAAAACCTTTTTTTTTCAATCTTTTTTTTTAAATAAATAAATAATGTCAACCCTAGTTAGTGTACGGCCACGAGCACTAAATCTTCTATGAAAGAACCCGCTCAAGGCCACAGGCCGCCGAGATGGGATTTCTAAGATGAATAGTGGGAGTTACCAGAAGGGACAAATCAGAAATACTCAAATAAGAGAATGTCGCGAAGTAGAACCCTTATTACGTTACGGTTATATCTTGCGGATGCCGGTAAATAGACTGCCAAAGCGGATATTCCAGGCAAAACTAGAAGGCAGAAGATCAAAGGGACGTCCTAGGAGGAACTGGCGGAAACAGTTGGAGGACTGCTGCGAAGCGGGATTGCAACTAAATTGGGTTGATGTCGACAGCGAAGCCCAAGCAGGAAAAGTTGGAACCTTTTATGCGGTGCAGGGACCCCGACCCAATAGGATAAGGGGTAGAAGAAGAAGAACAACAACAAATAAATAAAGCTTATAATTTAGGAAACGACATGTAATGGGACGTCATTTTTGACGGATTACAGTTAGAATCTTGATAAATAAAGAAGACCTCCCCTCTCCCGTACTAGCTACGAGATAACCTGTATATTCGCCCGTAACTTTTTTATTTTGATCTAGAAATCTTATTTCTTTATTGAGACATCTACCCCTTTTGGTAGGATTTAAATTATGATACATACATCTCCTTTCTTCCTGGAGAAGCGAGGCTGCGCAGGGCCGCGCGGCAGACTTCCATCTCGGGAGCAGTGTGCGCCTCCAGGGATTACCGCCGGGAATAAAGGGAGTCTGTATCGAATGCCTAGTTTTTCGGTACACAAAGGGCCGGGGATTAAATGCTCCCTTTCCCTTTAAACCGCGCTGGAACTCGGGGAATTCGGCGGCGCAGAAGCGGAATTTCAACAGGATTGTTTATTTTTTAAAGCCATTTTACATTAATACCTCCAGGAATGTTTTAAGCCCGGTAAAGTGAGCACCGCAAACATATTACGGAAAAGCTTTTGTGTACAGCTCTCTGCCCGTGGCTGGAACGATGCTTTCTGCGCGTGTGTACAGAGACCCGGTGTTCATTTTAGCTCTGTAAGTTGAACCCTATGAAGGAAAGGAAGAAATATGCTCGACGCCATCGACGTGTGGTGTTGGCGTCGTATGAACGTAATAATGATCGAAAATCGACAATTTTTTTCAAACATTCGAAATACATAATTCTATATGCAAAAATGTCCGTCACTAACGCTACTAGGTGGTGCAAATAATGAGGTATGAAAGGCTAAAAAAATACATAATTCTCTATGTAACGGTGTCCGTGATAAACACTACCAGATGGCGTAAAGAATGTATAAGAAGAACAAAAAGTATAATTCTCTCTGTAACAATGTCCGTCACTTAAACTACCAGCAGGAGCGTGCAGTGATAAATAAAAATCATTATTCCTGCTCTCCCTGCACTCCCTGACTACCAGATGGCGCAAATAATGACGAGGTATAAAATAATAGTGAGATATAAAAATAAGAAAAAAACATAATTACATAACATTAACATAAACCAGCACGCAGTAATGTATCAGGTGGCATAAGTAATGAGGTATAATTTTTTTCTTATTTTTTAAATAGGGATGCGAACACAAAATACGTGTCGCACCAATTTATTAGTTTCAAATTAAGATCGAAAAAATAACTAATTTGTTTTGGAACGGGGTCCGAACCTCCGACCACTGGATCACTATGCGAGATATCATAACCACTGCACCAACGAACCACTCTTGAGGTGTAGAAATAAATAAAAACATAATTTTCCATGTAACAATGTCCGTTAATAATGCTAACAAGGCGCAACGCTACGTAAGGTGGCGCTGTTTTCAGAGCTTAAAAAGCGGCCGAAATATATAGTAGAAATACAAAATAATACATTAGCATATAAATAGGAAAAGTGTTACTTTATGTAGCTGAAAACATTATTTTTGGGGTATAAAAGCAAAGGCATATCGAAAAAAATATAAAAATATTTTGAATGCACTCACTAAGGATTACTAATTATTGTGTGTCCAACCCTTCCAAAATCATGTTTCCTATAAATTTATAGGCTATGTTTCCTATATAATCTCGAATTCAGTACATTATAAATTAGTAATACTCGATGACTGCATTCAATTTTTTTTTGGATATTGCTTCCTTTGATTTTATACCCTTGATTAAATCTAATTAAATATTTTTTGAATAAATAAGTGTTTATAATTCTTTCCAATGTTTTTAATGTTTTGTAATTCAATATATTATTTCACCGCAAACGCACACTAACGTCATGTGTTTGTATAATATGATCATTACTATTAAATAGTTGATGATAATAATTAGTAGGTATCTATTTTAATATGGAGTGCGGTCATTGACTTGTAGCATTTTTAACATTCCATTTGTTAAGTGTTGAGATAGCAACTTGTACAAATACAATTAATGTTATCTGTGACTTATGTATTTATCACAGCTATATTTCTAAGTAAATTACCTGTCACTTTGGAGTGGTGAGTAATATTATATCTTTACAAAATGATAATATATTAATTTTCACCCACAGGTATAATGCACCATATTTATTTAACATGACAAATAATGATACTGTTAATATGTACCTAAAAACGTCACTTAAAGTAACACAACGTTTACCAAAGAACGTTTTATGAGCGATGGCTCCCGGTCATTGTCATATTTTGGCATTTTTAATGCTACATGGCAACCATGCTATACCGCAGTGCAGCATAGCTGCGATGTAGCTCTGCACAGCTGCCAATATGTGTCATTACAACAATTTCATATATGAAATGGTACTTTTTATTTATGGTTTATGTGTTTTTTTTATGAAATTTAAAATAAGTTAAATTTTAATCAATATTATAATTGATGATCTGCGAGTTTGTGTAAAGCGTTATTCTAAATATGACAGCTGTTTCGGCTTACTCAAATAGTGGATACAGTTGCCGGCAAACTTCTTGGACATTTTTCGGCGTGGTGGGGGTATGCGCAGAAGACAAATTTTGGGTCTCGTTGGTGGAATGGTACATGCGCAAACTCTCCCCCACTTCGCCGAAAAATGTTCAACATGTTTGCCGGCATCTGTAAGCCACGTATAATCGACTTATTTATACTATCCATAGATGAAGGGGTAACAATAATTAAATAAATAAGTCGATTGTACGTGGTACAATGGATAATGGCCTAGTAAGCCGAAACAGCTGTCATATTTAAAATATGGCTTATAATTCAATTATAATATTTATTAAAATTTCCTTAAAAATAACATGATAGTAGGTACATTACACAAGAGTAATAGAACATAAACAGTTTGCCTGAGGGCGTTGTGTCTGCAGCCAGTGTCCACCAATTTCAGAATAGGCTGGATATTCAAATGAGAGACAGCGACATGGGCCTATCAGCTTAAGCTGCCTGCCCATTATCAATAATAACAATAACAATAACAATAACAATAACAATAACAATAACAATAACAATAACAATAACAATAACAATAACAATAACAATAACAATAACAATAACAATAACAATAACAATAACAATAACAATAACAATAACAATAACAATAACAAAAACAATAACAATAACAAAAACAATAACAATAACAATAACAATAACAATAACAATAACAATAACAATAACAATAACAATAACAATAACAATAACAATAACAATAACAATAACAATAACAATAACAATAACAATAACAATAACAATAACAATAACAATAACAATAAAAAGCTTGACACCATAAGGGGACATGAAAGAACTCTATCCTTGAGTATCTAAAGGCCCGTCAAAAGAAAAAAGACAAGAAAAAATACAATATTTACTTCCGGCAAGGGAAATTAGGACCGGCAGATATTCTCACCTAATAACATCAGACCGCTTGTCGGGTTGATTGCGCTAAAGTGGGCCGCGTCGGTGGATGGAAGATCCCTTGACGCGGTAGTCGTGAAGTGAGAAAAGAATTCCCGCCCGACCGGGAGAACTCTTCCGTGTTCAATGCGTGCGCCTTGCGTATGTGAATGAAATGTTTGCAGCAAAGCTGATAAGATAGAGCAGGTCAACACAGGGTGTAAGTAATACTCACTGTTTGATGTCGCGGTTTATTTGAACAATTTTACAGGTTGGTTTGCGAACGGGAATATTAATTGTAGAGGCTACAACGATCGTCGATGGAATGGTCGTCGCTGTGGTGAGCGGGAGGCAGCACGGCTCGTTGAACTATCTTCAATCTGATTGGCCGAATATATGTGACCACGTTGATCGACACTATTGATCTGAATATACTGCCGTTACTTTAGTTAGAGCAAAATGTCTTCCGGGAACACAACCCTTTTCATCAATCCTTATCATTCGACAAGGGATGTAATTCATTCGTTATGTGAACAGTTCTCTAGGAAGGAAGGAAGGACATTAATTCGATTATATTCATTTTTAACATATAAAGTTTTTATAATAGATAAAGGTGCGAATTATTACTTTATTGCAATTTTTTAAGTAGGGGATACAACAATACAGGTACAACAATTTCACTGCCAAGATATGAAAGGCGTTTTATAATTAATAATTTTGTGACGTGTATTCTAAGCTTTGAACTTTATGGGCACTGAATAAAACATGTAGTCACCGTGGTGACGTATTTTTGGTGATTTACACTGAAGCATATTTAACTGAGATTTTCTGAAATGTTTACACAAGAAAAAAATATTCGCTTTTTTGAAACGTTGTTATTTTCATTATTAAAATTCTGTAATAAATAATTATTTATTTTAACCGGTAGCAATAAAATATCCGAAAGAAAAAAACGGTAAAAAGCTTTTTCGATAATTATAAACATTTATTTATTAATCAATTGGATGTGTCAGTTTGTCGCATGCTTAAGAAATATGTCGGCTTAAAGCTTAAAATACAGTCGGTCTTGCATACAATTTTATAATGGAATTTAACGTACTATATATGTGTTGCGGTAAATGTCCGATAAATATAAATCAATGTCTAAAATAAAGGAATTTAAAATGACTACCTATCATTTGGAGTACAAAAGCAAAGGCAGCAATACTAAAAAAAATAAACATTTTGAACGCAGTGAGAATGTACTGAAATTTTAATGTATCTCTACCTATCCCTTCTAAAATCATATTTCGTAGAAATTGATATGCTATATTTCCTATAAAATGTCGGATTCAGTAAATTCTAAATTAATAATCACCGATGACAGCATTAATTTTTTTGGGATATTGCTGCCTTTGCTTCTATATCCCACATATGTATGTAAGACTACACAGTGAGAATTTACGAGACTATTTTTGTTAAATTAGAAAATTGAATTTATTTGAAATATTTACAGTAATGTTAAATATCACTCTTGATGGGCGTTGAGAGAATAGAGCGCCACAGTTATGTGTCCTGACACACAACTCTAGCCTCATCTACATTCATACATCTTCTCATGCGAGCTTACTTGTTGAGATGCCTAATAGTCCAGTCAAATTGTATTTTTACCAGAAAAATTGGCGTATTTCGGCTGTCCCCGAAAAAACTCAATTTTTGTCTCAAAACTCATATTATATTTGGAATTATATTTCCACAGAATTTAAACACAATATGATTTTGAAAATATTTTTATTAAGTACCGGAGATAGCGTAATATTCTAAACCAGTCTACACTGTATTCAACTTAAAACTAGGAAGATTTCACTAAATGACAGCCTTTAATAATAAATTAGAGTTTTGGAGTGGAAAAAGTTCAACTAGTGCTTGAGACCGAACAGCGCGTCGGAGAAAAAACCTAAATAATAAAGATTGTACAAAATTGTATGTACTTTTATTTTGAACGGAAAGGTTATTTACAAAAAGTTGATAGCTTTCGGGTTATGAGCAAAAAACCGGCAAAAATGTTTTTTTTTTTTTTTTTGCATTTTTTGAATGTAGCGTCACAAAATTTTGTTAGCAAACCTCAGATTCGGATTTAGCACCCCAAAAAACATGGAAAAAACCAACACCACCCCACAACTTTCCCGCAAGGGGCCTTTTTGAGCACAAATCGACGGTTTTACCTGGTCTTGCCGGTCTTCCCTGCCGTCCTCCACTTCTGGACCCATCAACCCTCGCGTCATATATCTTTCTTACTATTCTCTCTTTGTTCATTCGTTCAACGTGACAAAACCGCCTAAGCGAACTCTTTTTAATCCTATTCATTATGCTAGGATCAGCTTTGCATTCTTTCCTAATCGGTTTATTCTGTATCCTGTCATAAATGAACCTTTAAATTATTTCTTAGGCCTCTATTCTATTGGCCTATTAACTTTGTCCCATTCTTCCCCATTGAGACAGCTAAACGGGAGTGCTAAATACTTGTTAAAAATAAAACTGATTGAGATCACTTCACCGAAACGGTAAAATCTTATTTTGAAAGCACACTCATAAACCGCAGTGCTACTAAAAAAAATCTTTTTCAGGTAAGACTACATTTTAATATTAAAATATGCTATCATCTAAAGAATCTTTCACTCTAAGATTTCAGCTCCGTACTTGATTCAGGAAGAGTAACTCCTTTTAGATTTTAAGTCTTTGTGGACAATTCTCCCTACTTTGAATTGTCCCAAATCTTCTGAAATTGCGAATTTCACAATTTTACAATATATCTATCGGCCGTATTTTGAAATAAGTAACATTGCTATTTCTGTATTTTGACTTATTGTATATATTCTAATTTCGCCAATTTTGAATTTTAAAGTTTGACAGGTTTGCAGTCAATGAATTCAATCAATTAAAAAGCTCATTATTCATAGTTGTGAATAAATTATCGTTTGTTTACCTCTTAGAGCTTTCTGATTTATTGAATTCATTAATTTAAAACCTGTCAAACTCACAACGTCTAAGTTGGTGGCAATACAATGTTATACAATAACTTTCAAGATACAGAAATAGCAATATTTCTTAGTTCAGAATACGGCCATATATAAGATTGAAGACAGAAGAGGAGTCTGAAGAAAACAACTCTCCTAGAAATATCCGAGGATGGACCGGGATAAGAAGAGTCGAAGAGCTGTTGCGAGTTACCCAAGATAGATATGGTTTTTCTTAGGACTTTTCTTAGAGAGTGATAAGGCGACCCAACAGGACACTTAAATAAGAAGAAGAAGATAATACATCGAGGGTCCTCAGCCAAAAAAGCATTAGTGATTATTTAGAACTTTACAAGAGAGCAAAATAAAGTTCTGTCAATTTGATTTTGTTAATGTTTCTTTTATTATTAAACAATTTCCATATTTGTTAATCCAAAACACATCTGGAAACCGTTTAATAATAAAATAAATATTGACAAAACATTATTTTGCTCTCCTGTAAAGTTCGAAATAATCTCAAACGCCCTTTTGGTTTTCTACTCTCCATAAATAATCTTGTTTAAGTTGTGTAAACATAAATGTACAGGTAATATAAGCCGTAAAAAAGTATTCAAAATCATTTATTTAGAATTTTCTGGGATATTTACGCATGTCTGCTTTTATGATGGACCGTGCAATGCGAAACGTCTGTCAGAAAGTTCAGGCAGAATAGACCAGAAAACTAGTCACAATTTTCAGTGAAAATTATTAATCAATCTTTATCTTAATCAACATGCTATCAGAATAATGAATTATTTCACGTAAAATTTTATGCACAAAAACAAAATATTCGTTGAATTAATTCGATCTTATACAACACATAAAAAAAATCCACAGGTTTTTAATTTATTAAAAAAACTATTAGTTATAAAATAATATAAATTCTGCCTATTAAAATTCTTTCACTGTTTTAAATAACGCTTTTGAATTTCAAAGCGAAAAGGATTACGTATAATTTGAGCTTAACGGTGTCGTTCATCGCCGTAACGCCAGCGCGATCGTCACATTAACATTTCCACAGTTGACCACACAATTCGGCCCGAAATCATTGTGTTACACGGAATTCTCTACATTAGGCCGTAATAATAAAACGTTAGAGACCAATTTTTTTGGAACTATTCACCAATTAGTATTTATTTTATTATACTAATGTTTAAAACTCTTCATAGAACGGACGCGAAAGACGCACATTATAAATGTAAATACATAAAATGCGACAAGTTGCTTACACAATTAAATTATTCTTAATCCAAATGTGTTTATTCAAATATAATTTATGTCGATAAATTATAGAAGCCTCACAGAGACGAAGATATTTATATGGGAAACGTGAATGGAGGTATTTTTTCAATTGATTCAGCAACATTGTAGATTGACATTTAAAAAAAATATTGATTGTATTATTTGTATATATCTACTTATATTATTTGATTAATTCCACCAACATGATTCGGAAATAAATTTAACTTTCACAAAAGATTTGGTAACACCCACTTTAGACCCCGCCCCCTCTCACTCTCTCCCGTTAGATTCCTGATTGTTCTGTAGGCTAGTTAGTGCATGCTTGTCTCTGACAATATTAACACGCATGTGATAAAGATTGGTGAAAGTTTAATTATACTATGGTTGTGGTGTATAGTGTTGTGAACATAGTAGTGTACTGTTGGTCCTGACGAAGAGACGGGTACGTCTCGAAACCGGTAGACCTTAAATCTGGTAGTGGTTTTTACTAAGTTAACTAACATTCTGTTATAATTCTAACCATTGAGTTAATGCTTTAAATATTAATAATATTAATAACATCTTTAGTCATTCCCATGACATAGTTACATAAATTTTGCAGCTGTTAATTAAGGATTCCTCTACATTTTTAAAGTAGAATATTAAGCATTAATATTATTTTTAATATACATATTATGATATTCTTCCGAATTATTTAACATAGAGACGAATTATTTAACAGTGAGAATTCTATAATTTATCTTAATTAATAATTATCACTCTGTGGACGAAATCCAGTTATTGCGTTCTTAGAACATAATATGTATGTATAAAAATATTGTCAAATTAAATTTTCCTAAATTAAATTTTTTTAAATTTATTAATGTTTCATTTTTCAATGGACACAGAAAAAAATTTAGGTCATCATTTGACTTAGTTAATTCGCTATTGTAGAAAAATAAAATCCTAGTCAATAAAAATATCAATAAATATTTGAAATTTCTTTTTAACCTCCTGAATGTTCCAATAATACTTCTTTCCACCTTACCTTGGGTCGGCAACGAAAATTAAAAATATCAAAAATAAAAGTAATTAAATATCATTTCTTTCTTAAAATAAAAAGATATATATATACTAAATTCAACAACTTTTATGCAGGTTAAAATTAAAACGATAATGATCGTCTGACTAAGTCCATACAGCCATAAAAAGCCCACAAAGTGGAGCAATTTTCTTATTTTTTACATCATTAGTGGTAATTTAATTATTGATTAAATAATTTAGTTTATTTCGTTTTAGAAAGATATATTTATTTAAAATGTATGGAGCCCAATGAATATATTTAAATTTGATATTTTTCCTCACCAAAATGTGATACAAAATGCAAGTAAGCTTTGAGAAAACTTGTTAAAAACGATCTCCTTAAAATATCTATCTGTTCGATAATTACATTCTGGTCATATTTTATACGTACAATATTACGTTTTTGATTAAATTTCCTATCAATTCTATAAATGACTATTCACTGGAGATTTATATTTGACGGTATCTATCTATATTCAGAACAGACTATCGTCCCTGTACGGATGATGTATATTTGCTAAATACTGCTTGACAAAATGAAAATCATACACTTAAAAAAATATATATATATATATATATATTATATATATATTATCAAAGTCTTTATGTTGTAAACAACTTATATACTTATATTTGTTACTATCGGATAATCCGGTAACATTTCAATCGGCCCGGTATATGTGTATTTAATATTTTCCTAGAACCATTAAACCATACATGTCTCTCGTATATTGTTTCGATATGTTTCTTGTAGTTTAATCGCCGTATCCAATTTATATTTACCGTAGCGCACGCACGATTTATTTCATAATCTCGCAACATAATTCTTCATCAAAATGATATACCTACAGCTCAAAACCTTTTCACAGAAATGTAAAAAAATGCATCAAAATCGATTCGGTTGTTCTAAAATTTTTATCTAACAAGTAGACAGACCGATTATTTACAGGTATCTGGAAAATCAAAGCTGGTAGTTTTGATTTTCCAGACATTCTTCTCTCTTCTCTTCACTTTTTTAGAATAAATTAGCGTAGCGTAGCAGCAATAATGTGTCGTACATATGTATAATATGAATTGTACTGATCCCAACATTGATGCTGATATTCATGCACATACCATAACGGGCAAAGAGGCCCAATTACAGAAGCGAAATACATCACAAAACACCCAGCATTGAGTATATATTAATAATAATAATAATTGGATCATTTATATAGCACCGTTTTCGTGAGTACTCACCTCACATAGATTAATTACGATCACATCGGGAATCAAAACCCGGAACCCTCGGTTTGAGAAGCCAGTGTCATGCACATTGACCTACGAGGGCCGCATCATAATCATCATTTTAAAAATCATTTCTATTCAACATCCTTTGATTAAATTTTAAATAAATTAAAATTTAACAGATATTATTATTAAGTTCTGCAAGTTTGGGTAAAGCGTTATTTTAATTACGACAGCTGTGTCGGCATACTGGATCATTATCCAACATTATCCATCGTTTCGTTATAGTTTTGACTTACTTGACCATTATCAAACAGAAACATAACACTGTTTGATAATGGCCTAGTAAGTCGAAATAGCTGTCATATTTAAAATAACGCTTTACGCAAAATTACAGAACTTAATAATAATATTTTTTAAATTTAATTTATTTTAAATTTCATTAAAAATAAACATGGAGTTCTACAAACTAAACACAAAAACCAAAAGTAAATCCATTTTCTAAACTTATTATCAAGAATTACCTTAAACACGTACCTACTATCAATTCATTATTTATTATGCATTGTTACATAAAATATTAATAAGCTTAAATACTAATATGAATTCTTTGTTTACATATCGCGCTACATTGATACATAAAATATTATTATACGTGTTGCTAGAGCAGGCCTAAGACACTTGTATTCGGGATGATACATTAGTTTAGTTTATTGCATCCAGTATTCTGCTAGTGTCTCATCTATACTAACATATATAGAGGTAAAGTTTGTAAGATTGGATGTAGGAGGTAATCTCCGAAACCACTCATCCAATTTCAAAAATTATTTCACCAATATTTAGAATGGACTTTATGGGTGGACGTAGGCTATATATTAACCCGTTAAAATAAAAGGGCTTTTCTTGGTGACCTATTTTACAAAAAAAGTGAACGAAAAAATGGTCGAGCGATGCGTTTTTTATGAACGCTGCCTTAACGGTAAGAGATATTTAAAATACTTTCTGTAGAGAAGTTGTAGAACTCAAAAAGTTCTATAAAAAACTAACCCATAAAAACCAAGTTTTTACAATACTCCCTATCGCTTTGAATCAGGTTTCGTGTCTATACACGCGTCGGGCTAATTACTCATATAGAATGATTTCAATTTGAAAAAATCATTAAAATTTCTAAAAATCAAAAATTATACTATAATTAATAAAAAAAAATTAAATAAAATTTGTTAGATCATTTTTATCGTCGCCACGAGTCTGCCTGCAAAGTTTCAGCTCTTTCTTTTATTGATCTTTTTGATATCTATATGTTAAGGTTAATACACAAATTGATGAAATATGAATAAAAGTTACTAAAAATCTACGCGTGCTAAACCGCGCGGGTAAATAATAAAAAATAAAATAAAATAAAAAATTTGGAGATTTTAATTCTATCAATTCATATTTGACAGATGCCAACAGATACACGGAGAATTCATCATGGGAAGGTACATCTACTAGCATTTTAATAATGTAATATTTTTATCAAAAATTTGTTCAATTACGGTGACCCGGCATAAATTATGTGAAGTTTTGGGCCACAACTCCTTTTGCATCAAGCACAAGATCGCGTTTCCTGGCGGTATTTGAAAAAGCTGGTTCGGTGACGAATCGCCCGAGACCTTCAGCAGCTCGAAGCGCTCGCTCATTGGAAAACTTCTGGAGAGTGTTACTGAAATGCCAGACACCTCCGTTAATCACCGTTCACAAGAACTGGGCCCGTCTCGGTCGTCTCCATACAAAATTTTGAAAAAATATCTGCACCCATTCAAGATACAGTTGACACAAACTCAGACTTGCAAGGCGTACTGTAAATAATTAAAAGGCATTGGAAATGATAATTACCTGAGCGCTTTCGAGCTTAAAATATGCTAAAATGTCTTTCAAAATATGGTCAAAAAGGCACGCATGTGTATGCCCAACAGAAGCGGCAATTTAAATGATATAGTATCCACACATAATTATCTAATCTAAATAAAACTCAATGTAAAATTGGTATTATTTCATATTTAAGCTTTTTTTTTTAGTACACTTGTCTATCAGAAATGAAGACAAATTTTGCTATCAATATTTGATCCACTTTCTAGCCAACAATCGTTCTCAATTCAGCAGATAGACGTATTCCGGATGACGATATAATAATCATTCATTAGTTTTACAAAATCTGTTTAAATATTTAAAAAATATATTTTAATGCTAACGCGTTATTTTATCTGACATTGTGCATGTCGGTGATCTCTGTCGATTTTTATTGGGTTTTGAGTTGGTTAAAAGATTTAATGTGACTAAGACAATAAATGTAAACATTATGTTTTTAACAGCCACAGTACTAAGAGCGATCACTGTATATGCGCATGTCAATATAATCAATATATATCACTTAAAATTTAAAACCACACTGAAAATATAAAGGTATCATTACCAGCTGCGAAATCTATGTATGCTATGTCATAGGAGTGATTATAGATGTCTCTATCATAGTATATTCAAATATACGAATGAAGCTAATTAAGAAAAGTTTTTTTTTCAACTAGTGCTTATTTCGTGAATGGTAACACTTAGCTCATGTCTGATTTGACAGATAATTAGTTTTATCCTTCCGCTGAACGAATATGGTTGTGTATACGCTTGAACAACGCTGGGAAATATTGCGACATTACTTTGAAAATCATGGTAATGTTGCAGAATGTGTGCGAAAATTGCGTACGGTTTTTGGAAGAAGAGAAGCACCGTCAGCTCCGTATGTTCGTTATCTTGTGAAAAAAGTGAAAGAAACTGGCATCCTCATCGATAAACCAAAGCGTGAAAAGCCAAAAACAGTGCGTACACCCGAGAATATTGATGCTGTGGCAGAAAGTGTGCGTGAAGCGCCATCAACATCAATTCACCGTCGTTCTCAACAATTGAACATTTCGGAGACATCATTGAGACGAATTTTGCATAAAGACCTTGGTATGACGCCATACAAAGTCCAATTGGTTCAGGAGTTGAAGGCAACTGACCATACAATGCGTTTTCGCTTCGCTGAGTGGGCCTGCTATCGACTTACAGAAGATGCCGATTTTGCCAAAAAAATCATCTTTTCGGATGAAGCTCATTTTGATCTTGGCGGGTATGTAAACAAGCAAAATTGTCGCATTTGGGGCACAGAAAACCCGCACGCGTACATTGAAAAGCCGGTACACCCAAAACGAGTCACTGTTTGGTGCGGATTTTGGTCCAGAGGCATAATTGGGCCATTTCTCTTTGAAAATGAGCAAGGAGTGGCCGTTACAGTCAATGGCGATCGTTATCGGGCCATGTTGAACGAATTTTTGTTCACAAAAATTGAAGAGGAGGATATTGGCAACATTTGGTTTCAACAGGACGGCGCTACGTGCCACACAGCCGAAGCTACACTCGATGTTTTGCGCCCTGTTTTTGAAGATCGCATTATCAGCCGCAGAGCTGATGTCGTTTGGCCACCTCGGAGCTGCGATTTGACACCGTTGGACTATTAGTTGTGGGGTGCCCTCAAAGATAAATGTTACGCCGACAAGCCAGAGACAATTGACGCTTTAAAGGACAATATTCGTGAAGCCATTGGTGAAATACAGCTGCACACAATCGATAATGTGCTTAAAAATTGGACCGATCGTGTAGGCTACTGCATGGCCAGCCGAGGCAACCATTTGAATGAAATTATTTTCCATTATTAACCGGAAGGATTGTACTTTCAAATAAAAAAAGAAATTTGAGAAAATATTCAGTAGTTTTTTTTTTTTATAGCATTTTCAAAAAAAAAATTTATTTGGCGGAC